>CAJNDT010005914.1:0-50000 GCA_905221615.1 Symbiodinium sp. CCMP2592
GGAGCCAGGCTTCGCCCTGCTCGGCATAACCCGTGCGCAGTTCCTGCAGCTTTCGCTGCGAGGCCGCTTCATCGGCCTGACACCAAGAACTGCTTCACTGCAGAGCACTAAGCATCCCACCCGACGACGACGCTGACGGTTCACTGCAACCGAAGCTGACATGGACAATCCTCAAGAACGCCGCTTCCCCATGAAGCCTGCTCCCCGGCAATGCTCTGTGATAGAGCTTCCAACAGCTCCGCTCTGGAGAGCTTGCGCCCGGCTGACTTCTGTCGCACATCCGAAGCGACGCAGAGCTTAGCCAGCTCATCCCGACTCTGCTTCCCCAGCTCGGTGCGGAGCCAAGCTTCGCCCTGCTCGGCATAACCCGTGCGCAGCTCCTGCAGCTTTCGCTGCGACGCCGCTTCATCGGCCTGACACCAAGAACTGCTTCACTGCAGAGCACTAAACATCCCACCCGACGACGACGCTGACGGTTCACTGCAACCGAAGCTGACATGGACAATCCTCAAGAACGCCGCTTCCCCATGAAGCCTGCTCCCCGGCAATGCTCTTTGATAGAGCTTCCAACAGCTCCGCTCTGGTAAGCGTGTGCCCGGCAGACTTCTGTTGCACACCCGCAACGACACAGAGCCCACGCAGGTCCTGCCGGTTTTGCTTGTCCAGCTCGGTGCGGAGCCAGTCTTCGCCCTGCTGGGCATAATCGGCGCGGAACTTCTGCAACCGCGAATCCATGGGATGGAAGAAGGCGTCCACGCCGGCCCTTTCGCAAGACAGCGTCGAGGCAAGCAAAACACTGTCCCAAGTATGTTCAAATGCAAAAGTGTCTGCACCGGCCCTTTCGCAAGACAGCGTCGAGGCGGGCAAACAACTGTCCTAAGTATGGTCAGCTGAGAAGATGAGAATAAGCTGAGAATAATCTCCACACCGGCCCTTACGCAAGACAGCGTCAAGGCAGGCAAGGAAGCGTACTAGGTGTAGTAAGATGCTGCAATGTGTGCAAAATACTGCAACGCGTTTTCCCTTTCTTCCCCTTCTTCTGCCTCTCGAGCCAAACGAGGCAGGCAAACGTGCAAGGAGAAAGCCTTTACAGAGCAGCAAGAAACTCCGAGCCTGCAGAAGTCATCGGCCAGGCAGCCTGCGAGTCGAACGTGTGCAAGGAGAAAGCCTCTACAAAGCAGGAGGAAGCTCCGAGCCTGCAGGTCATCGACCAGGCAGCCTGCGAGTCAAACGTGTGCAAGGAGGAAGCCTCTACAAAGCAGGAAGAAGCTCCGAGCCTGCAGGTCATCGACCAGGCAGCCTGCGAGTCAAACGTGTGCAAGGAGAAAGCCTCTACAAAGCAGGAAGAAGCCCCGAGCCTGCAGGTCATCGGCCAGGCAGCGGCGCGTTGCGCCGTCGCAAGACAGCGTACGCGCCGTACAGGCGCATGAATATATGTCTATCTATCTATCTATCTATTATATCTATTATCTATCTATCTATCTATCTATATATGGATAGATAGAAAGATAGATATATATATATATATATGTGCGTATATTATCGATATATGCATCTGCCAATCCCTCTGAAGGGTTGCCAATTGCACCTCGCAGAGATGCAAGTTCCTGCAATCGACCACATATATATATATATATGTGCGTATATTATCGATATATGCATCTGCCAATCCCTCTGAAGGGTTGCCAATTGCACCCCGCAGAGATGCAAGTTCCTGCAATCGACCACATATATATATATATATATATGTGCGTATATTATCGATATATGCATCTGCCAATCCCTCTGAAGGGTTGCCAATTGCACCTCGCAGATATGCAAGTTCCTGCAATCGACCACGCCACTCCCTGTGGAGAGTTGCACGGCGGAAAGGATACAAGTAGTAGTTTGCACACACGTTTCAACCCTGGACCACGCCAATCCATGAAGAGGGTTACACGCAGCGCCCAAAGACCATGCAACAGTACCTGCACACCTTCCGATTATGCAACTTTACCTCGTTCGGTTTTTCTTCGAACACTCCACCACGCCAATCCTTGTGAAGGGTTGCAAAATTCATTTCAATGCTCATCAAAAATTGCAACTTTACCTCGCGTTCGAACACTCCACCACGCCAATCCTTGTGAAGGGTTGCAAAATTCATTTCAATGCAAATCAAAAAATGCAACTTTACCTCGCGTTCGAACACCCGACCACGCCAATCCCTGTGAAGGGTTGCAAAATGCAAATACCTGTGAAGGGTTGCAAAAAAAATTGAACTGCACCCAAACCCTGTGAAGGGTTGCGCGGCGCCAGCAAGAAGTGTAACTTTACCTCGCGTTTGAACACCCGAGGAGGCGAATCCCTGTGAAGGGTTGCGCGGCGCCCGCAAGAAGTGTAACTTTACCTCGCGTTTGAACGCCCGAGGCGGCGAATCCCTGTGAAGGGTTGCGCGGGAACCGCAAAATGTGTCACTTTACCTAGCGTTTGAACGCCCGAGAGTTCCAATCCCTGTGAAGGGTTGCGCGGTGCGCCTAAAATGTGTAACTTTACCTAGCGTTTGAACGCCCGAGGCAGCGAATCCCTGGGAAGGGTTGCGCGGTGCGCCTAAAATGTGTCACTTTACCTAGCGTTTGAACGCCCGAGGCAGCGAATCCCTGGGAAGGGTTCCCCCGCGCGCCTAAAATGTGTAACTTTACCTAGCGTTTGAACGCCCGAGGCAGCGAATCCCTGGGAAGGGTTGCATTCCCGATGGACCCCGACGGTGCCACCCCCGCCTTTAAAAAGGAATATTAAGATACCGAGATTTGTAGATAGTATGTAGAGAGTAAGTCATAAGTCATAGTAAATCATAGATGCATAGAGAGACAGTCATAAATAAGTAATCATAAGTATAATCATAAGTAATAAGTAATAAGTAAGTAAGTAGAGTCAGTAAGTAAGTCAGTAAGTAGTAAGTATAGTAAGTATAGCAAGTATAAGTAAGCAAGTCAAGTAAGTAAGTAAGTAAGTATAGAGATAGCATAACATAGAGTCCAGTGTCAAGTGTCAAGTAAGTTAATAAGTAGATTGAAGTAAGTAAGTAAGTAAGTAAGTCGTATATCAAGTGTAGAGTCAAGTATCATAGAGTCAAGTGTCAAGTGTAGAGAGTCAGTCATAGGGGTCAAGTAAGTAAGTAAGTATCAAGTGTAGAGTCAAGTATCAAGTGTAGAGTGTAGAGTAAGGAGTCAAGTAAGTTGATTCTATGTCTGTCATCTATGTACTCAACTGCGGCGTTCCACACGGAAGAACCCTTCGCGATGCTTTCGAGAATAAAATACTTTTTGCAGCTGGGCTCTGAGTGTCAGCCAGCAAGTCCGCCTGCGCTCTGAAGCTCAGTTCTGCTGGCTGGATACTCATATCTAGATTTATTCATAGTTATTTCTTACAAACAATCATATTTCTAATACATACGAATACACAATCTTTCTATGGATTGTCTGTTCATCATTCAAAGTTTTTCGAATGCCATTTACATTGCATGATAACGACGTGACCATTATCTACAGTTCATTTTGTAAATGTTGAACGATAGACATACATTTTAATTATACCATCTTGATTTTTGGTGGGCTATTTGCCTTGAAACTTACTTACTTCTATGAACCTCATGATAACGACGAGCCATCTCAGCTTTCATTTCCATGTCTCTGATCTATTTTGGTCTGCGTTCGGTACTAAAACTAAAACTCCCGATATGAATTTGGCATCGTGCTTTTTCAGGCCATGTACCAATTCAGCACAAGTTAAGAGCCCTACCAGGCAATTGGGAGGCGGCATGCCTGAGCGTAGGAGAAACTACCCGCTCGGAGCCCACCATGACATAGCTCGCGAAGTAGTTCTTGAGTACGCTTGACCGGGATCTCCAGCACGAAATACAAGGCACACAAACCAGAATTACAGTCGTCCATGAGAGGGCCCGAAGTAGAAACGGCAGGAGCCAGTGTTCAGGCAGTCCAGAAGGATGCACTTGAGCTGAAGCGGCGTCTCTAGGCTCTACGAGGCTCCGCATCATGCCAGGAGAGGCTTCTAAGCACATTAGATTCCTCTGGCCCAATGCAAAGTATGAGAGCTTCGAAGCTCTCACCTCGCTTTGAAGCGGGGGATTTGGCTCCTGCGGCTCCCGAAGGGTCCTATCTTCGTAGCAGCTAGAAAACTTCTCGCCTAGAATGCCTGGAAATACACCGGCACTTTATTGCAGCCGACTGCGGGCCGTCATGGGCCGTCGGATCAGGCTCACGAGGTGTTCCTCAAAGAGGGTTTAGGGTTTGCGGTTTAGGGTTGAGGGTTGGGGGCCGTGAAAGGCACCGACACCAGGCAGTCTCTGAGAGCTTCTTCCTCAAAATTTGTCGGGCTTCTCTCCTTGAAGAGCTGCCAGGCAGCCACCTAGCCCTTGAAGTTCTTGCTGCCAGAGTCTTACGTCTTGCTTTTACCCAGCCCTGTTTTTGATGCTCGCACCATACTCGTCTCCTGAAGGGCCAAAGACATGCGGACCTTGTTGCAGGTTTAGGGGGTTAGGGTTTGGGCTCTTAGGATAGGCACCATTCGGAATGTTGCTCTACGTCTTGCGGGAGCAAATGCTCTGCCAAGCATCTCTTCCAGACGAGCACCGAAATTTCAGACACCGAGGCCCGTGGAATCCTGGGCAAGGTCACAAGCGCATGGCGTTACGACAGAATTCCTGGGGGCTTCCTGAAACTCTGCTCCCGCAACTCGAGATCTTGGAACCACCGTACTCTAAGGCTTCCATGTGGTCAGAGGGTCTGAAGAATAAGGTCTCCAGCTTCTTGGGGGATTGGGGGAGTTTGACGGAAAGGCTGACATCTGTTTCATCGTGACCCGGCAAGGACAACCTCATTGAAGGCTGCCTGACGGCCATCACCGGCAAGGCAAAGCGAGGGTTGGGTTCGTTTCTGACTAAGACTTGGGCTCAAGGCGATCCGGGTTCATAGCATCTGGCCATTGACCTTCGTCACACTAAACCCAACCCCACAGCTGCCGCAATCGGTCAACCACACTTAAACCCCGATAGTGCTAACAGTGCCTAATACTGCCAGGAACATGCCTCTCGGGCACGGTGGTTTTGAGACATGCACTGTGGCAGGCATTGGATCACCCTTCAGGGGCACGGCAAGCGTTCACTGTCTGGCGCGTGACGTGGTTTCCAAAACCCAAGGAGCACCAGCTCTCACCTGCACACCTGAGCCTGGACCATTCTTGCAGCCTGTATGTAGCCTAAAACTATCCAGAGCAACAGCGCCTGAAAGCTTGAAGAAGCTCACAGCCGCCGCAATGTGTCCATGGCGCACATGGAGCAGTTTGTGAAGTGCGGGTCTCGACAACAAGCCGCAGGGAACCTTGCAGCGTGCATGTTTCTGGAGCGCCCAGGCTCCGAACCCAAGGCTAGAGCTAGAGTTCTAGTCATCGGTGCCGTCGTAGCCCTAGCCAGTCCAATCTGGAGGCATTGCTGGCACGCCGATTCAAGCGCTGAAACGCATGCTAGGATGAAGCCTGGGCAGGATTCTGGTCCTACATTTCCTTGAAAAGATATGGTGTCAGAAACCTCAAGTATTGAGGCACGAGTTGCATCCTACAGGCTGCCCGCGTAGCATCCTTTCTCTCCGCGACCAGCATGCTCTCGCTTTCTTTGGGGCACTGCTCCAAAGTTTCCAGAAGCCTGGAACTGGAGACAACAGTACCTACACGACTTGCTGCAACCTGAAAAGTCTAGGCTATTTCCAGAAACTTGGGTCAGCCCTCCCCTATTGCGTTTATGTTAAAGTCCCGAAAATCCCAGGTATAGAGCAAGACAGTTGGGGGTGGCAAGGCAAAGAAAGGAAGCCAGGCGGAAGCTCTTCCAGCAAAGCTCTACTGCCTTGCCCCGGCAGCAGAACTACAATGCCAGTGCCCGAGTTCTGATGCTCACCAAGCCCAACATTCAGGATCCTGCTGACTGCTCGGGGCTTCGCGCGTCGCGACTTGTTCGGTCGATCACGCAATCGAGGCTCGTAGGGCAGGTCGCACGATTGTATGGGGAGCGTTCCGAAACTGCGGTTCGGAGCTTAGCTAAACAAAGCCTCACTCACCAGTTCACAGAGTCTGAGGATCCTTTGCAAAGTTTGCAAAAATCACCTCGTGGGGGCCCGCCATCCTGATGGTGATACGCGTGGCAGTGGTGGCACCGGTGCCCGTGGAACTGGTGACGGTAGCCCTGGTGGCTGTGGTTAGCACCACTGCATGCTCAGCGCGGCATCCTCCACGAGTTGTCCGGGTTTCGGGGATAGTGCTCTCTCATGACTGTCTAGGGCTAGGGTGTCTGCCATCTATCCCGCAGGAAACAAAGAACTGTCTATGCTGACATCGGAATGCTGGCGAAATGCTGACATGGAGTGAGTGGATGTGGGGAGCCCATCCCGCTCCGTGATGCGGCATCCAGGACCGCCCAGAAGTAAGAATGGTCCGCCGACTGCCTCCAGGATCTGTTCGGGGCTAGGCACGCTCAAGGTGCGGCTTAAGCCCAGGCCCTCCATCGCAGGGCCTGGCAAAAGTGTCCGACCTTCCAAGGCCGAGCTAGGTCTGACTCAAGCATGAAGCCCTCAAGCGAGCTCCGCAAACCCAACTCAGAGACAAGTCAGAATCCTCTGAAGATGTGGCCCGTGCCAGATCAAGGCAGCGTCCGTCCAAGACAAGACAGCCCGATAGGTGCTTGACGATTGCTGCAGGCCGGAACCGGCAACGAAGCGATGAATGGCCCAGAATTCATCCGTCTTTCCTCGAGATCTGCAGCTTCACAGCTTGCCAAGAAGAGCTGCGATGCTCTGAAAGCGCAACGGGTCTACTGGATTGCTCTTAAGGAGCTTAACTTGAGCTACCATAACAAGGACACCTGTCAAATAATAGGGTTTCTAGATTATGGTGGCCACTTGAATTAAGTTCCTGAACAGCAACCCAGACTATAATGCCTGCTGCACCGACTCGCCTCAGGGATGGAACAGAGTCAGCGGCAACTTCCAAGCGCCGCGGAGCTCCGGATCATGTACGGGGATGGAATGAGACGAGACTCAAGGATTTGAGCATGAGATCGATGAACAATCGATACTTGGGTAGCTGAAAACCGGTTACCTACTCTATTTCTCGGTCCAACATGACCCACCTCCCGCGCCGCAGCACACGGGCTACTCTCAGACTCTCAGGTGGCGGGTCTTGTTCAAAAAAACCATCTGCTCTTGCGGCGCGGGCCGCGATGATACTTGCAATTGTATTGCCGTCAACGGCTTGATATATCAGCCTTGCACAGGAGCTGAGCGATCGCCGCCCGTGATGGGAGCTTCATCCAGGCAGCCTTGGCCGCCCGGCCGTGGTCATTTTGCGTGCTTACACAGGTTTTCTTATTCGAGACGTGTGCTGAATACCAACAGAGCATGCCCCTGGCCGTAGCCAAAAAAACACGATTCAATTGGGCGGACAATGATGCAAGCACCCCGCTCAGCTCTGCGCCGATTCTTGGGGCTGCGCCTTCTAGGACTAATCTTGGGAACATGTCCGAGTCCCTGGAACTGGTTGCCAACAAACACTGACTCCAGAACTTCCTGAGGAAGTTTCACGCAGTTTGAACCCATGCTCTGCCCCCAGGATATCGTAAAGCTCCAAGCAGCAAGGAAATGTCGCAGCAATGCCTGGCCGAGGCGTCTGTAAAGCCAGGTCGCGTCTCTGCGAGTGCAGAACACAGGCAGGCAAACGACGAGGGCCATCCCTCTTCTGCGATAAGAGGCAACCTAGCCTTCCAAGAATCGGTCTTTCACATGGATGCAAGGAATCAAGTCTGGCAAACCGGCAGGCCTGAGCCCTATCATTCCCCGAGTTTGATCTTGCTTTGGGCTTGTTCGCTGTGCATGCTGGCAGCGTGGCAGCCTGCACAAGCTACCGCCTTCAAAAGAAACAGTACAGAGATGACGGAACAAGATGCGCCCGGTTTATAGCTGATCATACGGTATGATTTGGGCACCACTACCTCTAGGCATGCTTGGGATGATTAAAGGGATCCTCCTGCTTGGAGTCAGATGCAACTAGGGTCCCACAAGGCCGCACGGTAGCCTCCCATCACACAAGACAAGCGGCCCAAGAGACCTGGCAGACGCGTGCAGACTCCACGAGGCCACAATCTACCGCCCTAGTCAAAGCTGAAGCGTTCCAATACCAAGCCGTAGTAGGCCGCGAGAACTGCCAAATGGGACGAGTACTTGGTGCACGCTGCACACGCGTCAGGGCGCCTCGCCGCGATCCGTTAAGGTTGACCGTTTGGCCGTGACCTGAAACCCCAATCAACGCAAGGATTCGGGAAACCGACGTCGAGCATGGGATCCCCACGCATGGATTTTGCAGTTGCCGAAACGCAGCGACATCAAGTTTGGAAAATCCCGAACGAACGGCGAAGCATGCCGAATACACCATTCAAAATGTCTGCTGAAAGGATTACCCCGATCAAGAATGATCAAAAAGCACTGTGCACTGTGTTCACAGGTTCGTTTGAGAGAATCCTATTATGTCAGGAAAACACTTCCAGGCAACCCTCCTTGGGCCCGTGACCCATCTGTAAGGGATCGCAATCATGTCGCATCAACGGCTTCAAATTTGGAAGTGGATGGCCGGTTTTGGACGGCTAGGTGGTTCGGCGCACGTGCTGCCCAACAGGTACCTTACGTTCGCATTTCGGTACGTTGAGGTGCGATTTGTGCCCCAGTGGGCCTATCCGCTGTGGCATGCCCTCAACGTGGACATCACGGCCCAACATGATCAGATCCAACGCTTTGTAACTAACGTCAGTGCCTCGTTGCTGGCCACATCCCGTCCCTTTGCCAGCGTACGGTGGTTGATGTATCATGGATGCATCCGTCCATGCGGCTTTGGTTGTATGCTCCTCCGCGCCGTGATGCTACACTTTCGGTCCT
This sequence comes from Symbiodinium sp. CCMP2592, assembly GCA_905221615.1. Taxonomy (NCBI): domain Eukaryota; class Dinophyceae; order Suessiales; family Symbiodiniaceae; genus Symbiodinium; species Symbiodinium sp. CCMP2592. Next base: position 8,967 of record CAJNDT010005914.1, read on the forward strand.
TGCTGACTGTGTTGGCCACCTTACGGCGATGAGGGCTCATGGTGGTGTTTCTTGCGGGCGTGGGAGGAGGTTCTCTATAGCACCTGTACTTCGGAGCTGCAAGCGGTGCACGGTGCATCACGGTGCACAACTACAGTCCACCGCGTCAAAGCCTCAGCATTTCTTTCTTAGCTTGCTCTTGGCTTACCGGGCCATGTGTGGTGCCTAGTCATAGCCAAAGCCGACTGCGAATCGAGAGACCTCACCTTGCTGGACCGAGTTGTGAGCCCTGCCTCCACCCAGCCCAGGCACCGATACGTGGCAGGATGCCGAACACTGCCCAGGTTCTGGTACACTTTCGGATCTACGAGCCGCAAAGCGAGATGGGGCCGCGCTGCAGAGACGAACTTGGTTCGGAGAGGTGAGAAGAGTCATCCGAAAACGTGGTATGCCCCTTTGAGGTCTCCAATCTTAATCTCGTTCAGCTAGCAACCTCCCATCAAGATCTTTTAGACGCTGGTGAGGGGTCGGATCCGTTCCCTTTGACAGGAGAAGTAATGGGAGGGATGTGGAGGTTGTCTCTCCGCATTACCCATAATCAGTCCTTGGAACTTCAACCAACAAGCCGAGGCATACACCGGAAACATCTCTCATGAGCAGGATGGGCAAATGAGAACTTCCAAAGCTCCACAGCAGCCAGCTTGCGCTAGAAGCTCTTCAGCCGGGCGGGGATATGCAAGTCTCGCTATGGTGACTCTGGGCCACCTTCATAGCCTCCTTGGGCTGCAAAGGTTTCCGTGAAATCGGTCGCTCGCCCAATCGTGGGAGAGCATTTCGGTACCTTGGAACGCTGGGATGCGCTTCGGAGAAGGCCGCTGGTCCGGGAGCTGCCTGAGCCCAGCTGGTCTGAAGCCCGGGTTCAGATCTGCAGCGCGCCATCTTCTGAGGCTCTCAACTTGCGCTTCGGCAGAGCTGCCCCCGTCCCCAATGCTAAAAGGGACCCAGGACCTGCAGCGCTAAGCCGCTAGGCTACAAGCTCAACCTCTGCAGAAGCCACGGAGAGGGGGATCTGCTCCATGCTCTCGCAGGACCGCATGCTCGACGCCCCTGGAAGCTTGTCCTGACACCTTGAGCCACATCTGGGCTGCTACGGAACTTTCTTTAAGTTACCATACTTCAAAAACCGAATGATTTGGTATATACCCCCCATTATGGTAACTTAAACTCGTAACTTCCTCAACAGCAGCCCAGTCATCCGGTTCATCCCGACACCCGAGCAAAGGTTGACGGAAAAGGCTCAGATCTCCACAGCAGCCTGCAAAGCGTCCAAGGCCTGTGCTCATCTCCGCACAAAAAAGGTATCTTGCCGTTGAGGAGTGTAACCTAAGTTACCGTAATAAGGATGTAGGTGCTGAATAACAGGCGTTCTTGACTGTGGTAAGAAGCCTCTGAGCTGCTATCCACTTCAAGATGTCACCAGCCAGACAGGCCTAAATCTTGAGCTCAGATGTCACACTTGCATCGCAAGCGCCCGAATCGAGTGGCTGTACCGAGTCAAGAGGACCCGTCTTCCACGACGGCATCTGCACCTCAAGAGGCATGCGATCCTGAATAATTCAAGGAGACTTCAAGTATACAAAAGATTGCACACAGGTGACAAAGGCGCCAAGCCTGCCAGACTTGCAACTGAGGGGCCCACATCCACAACTAGTGCATCGGATTCGAAACCCTGCACAGCAGAGTACGACAGGAGCCAAGGCAACACAAATCTCACTCTGGCATGGATTGGCACCATGCAAGGGCTCAGGGAGAGCTGCCCGTCGCTTCTCCCTCGAGATGCTGCTGTGCGTGCGATCAAAACGGATATACATTGCCTATAGGTTTGAAAGGGGACCCCGAAAACTGGATTTTCCCTTCATGTTCGAGTGGACGCAATCAGAGCCACCACGACTCTCCATAAGAATCGCAGAGCTGAGCCCGTTTCCATGCAGACCTGTGACAGCCGTGGCTTGCGCCAACGAGATCCTCTGGGTGCGGCCAAGGTCTTCAAGGCATGGGTGAAGCGACCTGTGTGACACGCCTCCCGCGAACTGCTCGGATCTCGCTGCCCTGGCGTGGAGAGCAGTGCAGCATCAAAGCACTGTCTGCTTCAGCGATATGGCCACGGGGCGTTGTGGCGATGGGGCGCGATGTGCGGAGTGCTAGAGAGCCGAGCTTGGAGCTTCAGCTGCACCGATTGCAGCTTCCTTGCGCAACCGAAGGTTTGGCAGCCACTGCGCAGAGCTGCGTGGTGGCTAAACGGTCGCACGGAGGACGCAAAGCCAAAGGCCTCGATAGGTCCATGACGGAGCTCATCCTGCCTCGCGCCATTGAGTCCTTGTCCAGAAGCTGCAAAGCAGGCGAGCGTCAGGCCGCCTACTGCTCTGCATGCTGGTCTGCACTGACTGGGTGACAAAGAGCCGAAGGCTAAGCAAGAGGCAGACATGAATGCAGTATCTGACTTGCTCAGGCAAAGACCGGCAAGACAAGCAGATTGCGCACCTTGTTGCTCCGTGAGCCATAATCTCTACGTCGACTCTAAGTGAGCCCCTAAACTCCTTCTTGTAAACCCTAAGCCCTGACGGCCCTGAATGTCCTAAGCTGCTGAGGCTGAAGGTGGAGTAGCCACGACCCAGCGTTTCGTCCAAGAAGGTTGAGAGTCCTCAGAAGGCGATCCCTGCGACGCTTTTGTCGTCCTCTTGAAAAGTTTTTCTAGGTAGGCCTTTCTGGGATTTTGCTCAAGATTAAAAAGTAGATTGTTTCTTGAAGGGTCTCGTAGAATCGTTTTCACGAGTCTGTAGCCTCTTGCCCAGCCGTTTAAGCTCCTGGACCCAGAGCAGAAGGAGGCACCCGAGGCAGAGTGAGCTCCGCAAAGCCCGATGGCGAGACCTCCGTGCGGTCAGAGAGAAGAGGCAACGCGGCGACATGGACAAGGACCTCACTCTCAAAACTGCAGGCCTCAGCTCAGTCCTGTCTCAACGGAACAGCTTTTGAGACTGTTCAGGAGATGGCATCTTGCACACTTCTTGCACCAGCTGTACCTGCCGCAGCTGGCCAAAAGCAGTCAGAAGATGCGAAGAAAAATGCCTCGTCTGTAAGCAGGTCAGAACTTTCGAAGAAGTTGTCAAGCGACATCAGTCCGCATGGATCTCAGACATTGAGGTTTGACTTGTGTTAGTTACGTGGCCTTATGAGAGTGAGAAGCTTGAGGAATACTCCCCGCAGAAGGTTTCGGACTCAATGAGTCAAGTGCCTTCTTGGTGGCTGCGGCAGAGGTGAAGGAGTACTGGGAGAGACAATGCAAGCTGGTGAGTCCCCCAGCTACTCTCCTGGCACCACGCCTGCTAGCACCTTTGAGCCTTGCGCTGGGCTGTTGCCAGCGGACCCCTTCTTGTCCCCTGATGAGAGCCGTGTTGCGACACACAGTGTGGAGTCAGCAGAGGCGCTGCAGAACTGCGGAAGCCAGCTGCATGTCTTGAGGCCCAACAAGTGGGAGGCTGCAATGCGTACAGCAGGACAGCACCGGGGCCGCTGATGGCGCAGCAAACGGAGGCTTAGAACCAGCAGGCGCATGCCAACGATTGTCTCCCACTTGACCTGTAGCTTGCAGATCAGTGGCAGAAAGTCCGACACAGCTGGGCCCCACAGCATCTGAGCCATCTCCTGCCACTTCGTTTTGTGTTAAAACTTACCGAGATCCAATGCAGCCCTGCCGCACCGACTGTGGAGCGTATCCGGTCCTTCTGTTGCTTCTCATTGGCTAAAGATGATTCAACGCTCACTCATAGAAGTACAGCAACATCTGAAAAAATCAGGGCGGCAATCGAAGATTTACCAAACTGACCAACAATGCTGCCAGGCAGCACTGCAGCCTTCCGAGACCGGCAGCTGGCGGAACATGCCGCATGTGCCCGCCATTGGCTTGCCTCAGGTTCCTGCACCGACCCCTGCACTAGCCTGGTGCAGAGGTCACGGGAAGTTTGGGATCGGATACGGCAGCAGATGGAACTGCCACGGCCACCAGCAGTGACAAGCCAGGTGACCGAACCTAGCCGCCCCCGAAGAAGTCCGAGACCATGCTTTCAAGGCCGCAGCCTCCTAATTTTAGAGGCGCTTGCCCCACCGCGGTTTCGACACCCGACAACACCTTTCGCCTCTGCGGAAGTTACCCGCCCAGCTTCACTAGAAATTTCTGCAGCAAACACTACTGGCCCCAGTAGCGTGGGCTTAAGCAGGAGAGAAGGAAAGAGAAAGTTGCACATGCAAGCAGACGACCAAGCTTGCTCCTTGCTCTGCCTACCTGAAGCCTCAAAGATCTTAAGCCTTGCAGATGAAGGCGGAGGTGTGCCCTGCCGCAGCCCGAACCCAAGCCTCTTCATTTTAGAGGCTCTGTCCGCAACAAACGGACACGCAGCTTTCCACACTTCGGAGTGTGAGGGCGTTGAAAAAGGGGGACTTCAAGATCTCCTTCCATGTAAATGCTGACAGGACTTTACTGATGTGCGCCGGCCTGGCTTGCATGAATGCCTCAACGGAAGCCCAGCGAAATTGTGCAGTCTCCCTTCGACTTTTGGCCTTACGTTGCATGACACGCAGACGTCTCTGAGCAGCACTGCAGAAAGCAACAGCCTATACAGAGCTTAGGTTTTTTGGAGCCAAGTATGACCTCGCATAATACCGTTCCGGTTAAGGTTGTATCGTTATAGAGCCGGGGGGTTCTTATAGATCCGTTTTCAACGGTGCTGGCAGGGGCAGCTGGCGCCCCAGCTGGAACTGCGAAAGAGAAGCGGCTTGCCCAACAGGGCTTTCGACACCCGACGGCACTATTCGCCGCTGCGGAAATTACTCGCTCGGTCTCACACAGGGGACGCACGCCCCCCCACAAAACCCCGGCTCCACGCAGAGTAAAACTGGTACTCAACCTTTGCCTACCTGTCATCTTTTGAGGTCGTGGGAAAGGCATTCAACGAGGGCATAGACTTCCCTCCAGGATGAAGCAAGTCACTTTCAGATTGAGATGCTTGAAATTTCTGCAGCAAACACTACTGGCCCCAGTAGCGTGGGCTTAAGCAGGAGAGAAGGAAAGAGAAAGTTGCACATGCAAGCAGACGACCAAGCTTGCTCCTTGCTCTGCCTACCTGAAGCCTCAAAGATCTTAAGTCTTGCAGATGAAGGCGGAGCTGTGCCCTGCCGCAGCCCGAACCCAAGCCTCCTCATTTTAGAGGCTCTGTCCGCAACAAACGGACACGCAGTTTTCCACACTTCGGAGTGTGGCGGCGTTGAATTAAAAGGGGGGACTTCAAGATCTCCTTCCATGTAAATTCTGACAGGACTTTACTGATGTGCGCCGGCCTGGCTTGCATGAATGCCTCAAAGGAAGCCCATCGAAATTGTGCAGTCTCCCTTCGACTTTTGGCCTTACGGCCCATGAGACACAGACGTCTCTGAGCAGCACTGCAGAAAGCAACAGCTTGTACGGAGCTTAAATTTTCTAGAGCCAAGTATGACTATGAATGCAAATTCCCGATCACATAATACAGGTCTGGTTAAGGTTGTATCGTTGTAGTGCCGGAGGGTTCTTATAGATCGGTTTGAACGGTCCTGGTTGGGGCGGCTGGCGCCGCAGCTAAAAGTGCGACAGAGAAGCGGCTTGCCCCACTGTGCTTCCGACACCCGACAGCGCTCTTCGCCTCCGCCGAAGCTACCCGCTCAGATCGCTCAGCTTCACACAAGGGGCGCACGTCCTGCCACAAACCCTCGGTTGAACGCAAAGTAAGAAGAGTGCTTAACCTTTGCCTGCGTGCCCTCTTCTGAGGCAGTGGGAAAGCCACTCAACGAGACTATAGACTTGGCTACAGGATGGAGTGATCTCCTTCCATTTACATGCCCTTCCTCCCCGTCCAGACTTTACTGATGTGCTGCAGGAAGGCTCGCATGAATGCCGCGAAGGAAGCCCATCGAAATATATCCAAAGTATGTAGTCTCCCTTCGACTTTTGGCCTTCCGGCGCATGACACACAGACTTCGAGCAGCACTGCAGAATGCAACAGCCTATACAGAGCTTAAGTTTTTTGGAGCCGAGTGTGACCATGGATGCGAAGTCCCGCAGCACATAATACAGGCCCGGTTATAAGGTTGTATCGCTATAGAGCCGGAGGGTTCTTATAGATCCGTTTTCAACGGTGCTGGCAGGGGCGACTGGCGCCCCAGCTGGAACTGCGAAAGAGAAGTGGCTTGCCCCACCACGCGTTCGGCACCCGACAGCCCTATTCGCTCCTGCGGAAGTTACTCGCTCGGCCTCACACAGGGGACGCACGCCCCCCTACAAAACCATGGTTCGGTTCTACGCAAAGTAAGAATGGTACTCAACCTTTGCCTACCTGCCCTCTTCTGAGGCCGTGGGAAAGGCATTCAACGAGACTATAGACTTGGCTACAGGGTGGAGTGGGCCCCTCAACTTGAAAAAGAGGAGACCTCAAGATCTCCTTCCATCTAAATGCCCGTCCACCTCGTCCAGACTTTATTGATGTGCTGCAGGCAGGCTCGCAAGAATGCCGCAAAGGAAGCCCATCGAAATTGTGCAGTCTCCCTTCGACTTTTGGCCGTCCGGCGCATGACACACAGACTTCTCTGAGCAGCACTGCAGAAAGCAACAGCCTATACAGAGCTTAGGTTTTTTGGAGCCAAGTATGACCCCGCATGATACGGTTCCGGCCAAGGATGTATCGTTATAGAGCCGGAGGGTTCTTATAGATCCGTTTTCAACGGTGCTGGCTGGGGCGGCTGGCGCCCCAGCTGGAACTGCGAAAGAGAAGCGGCTTGCCCAACGGGCTTTCGACACCCGACAGCACTATTCGCCTCTGCGGAAATTACTCGCTCGGCTTCACTCAGGGGACGCACGCCCCCCCACAAAACCCCGGCTCCACGCAGAGTAAAACTGGTACTCAACCTTTGCCTACCTGCCATCTTTTGAGGTCGTGGGAAAGGCATTCAACGAGGGTATAGACTTCCCTCCAGGATGAAGCAAGTCACTTTCAGATTGAGATGCTTGAAATTTCTGCAGCAAACACTACTGGCCCCAGTAGCGTGGGCTTAAGCAGGAGAGAAGGAAAGAGAAAGTTGCACATGCAAGCAGACGACCAAGCTTGCTCCTTGCTCTGCCTACCTGAAGCCTCTAAGATCTTAAGTCTGGCAGATGAAGGTGGAGCTGTGCCCTGCCGCAGCCCGAACCCAAGCCTCCTCATTTTAGAGGCTCTGTCCGCAACAAACGGACACGCAGCTTTCCACACTTCGGAGTGTGGCGGCGTTGAACCAGGGGGGACTTCAAGATCTCCTTCCATGTAGATTCTGACAGGACTTTACTGATGTGCGCCGGCCTGGCTTGCATGAATGCCTCACAGGAAGCCCATCGAAATTGTGCGCTCTCCCTTCGACTTTTGGCCTTACAGCCCATGAGACACAGACTTGAAGCAGCACTGCAGAAAGCAACAGCCTACACAGAGCTTAATTTTGTTTAGAGCCGAGTATGACCAGGGATGCAAATTCCAGGGGCACATAATATAGGTCCGGTTAAGGTTGTATCGTTATAGAACCGGCAGGGGCGGCTGGCTGCCGCAGCTGCAAGTGCGAAAGAGAAGCGGCTTGCCCCACTGTGCTTTCGACACCCCGCCTCTGCCGGAGTTACCCGCTCAGCTTCACACAGGGGGCGCACGGCCCTCCACAAAACCCCGGTTGCACGCAAAGTAGGAAGGGTACTCAAAATGGTACTCAACCTTTGCCTACCTGCCCTCTTTCGAGGTCGTGGTAAACCCATTCGACGAGGATATAGACTTGGCTACAGCATGGGTCGGGCCCCTCAACTTGAACAAGGGGGGACTTCAAGATCTCCTTCCATGTAAAGTCTGACAAGACTTTGCTGATGTTCGCCGGCCTGGCTTGCATGAATGCCGCAAAGGAAGCCCATCGAAATTGTGCAGTCTCCCTTCGACTTTTGGCCTTACAGCCCATGAGACACAGACTTGAAGCAGCACTGCAGAAAGCAACAGCCTACACAGAGCTTAATTTTGTTTAGAGCCGCCAAGTATGACCATGGATGCAAATTCCGGGATCACATAATACAGGTCCGGTTAAGGTTGTGTCTTCATCGAGCCGGAGGGTTCTTATAGATCGGTTTGAACGGTCCTGGTTGGGGCGGCTGGCGCCAGAGAAGCGGCTTGCCCCAATGTGCTGTCGACACCCGACAGCGCTCTTCGCCTCCGCCGAAGCTACACGCTCAGATCGCTCAGCTTCACACAAGGGGCGCACGTCCCGCCACAAACCCTCGGTTGAACGCAAAGTAAGAATGGTACTTAACCTTCTTAACCTTTGCCTGCGTGCCCTCTTCTGAGGCAGTGGGAAAGCCATTCAACGAGACTATGGACTTGGCTACAGGATGGAGTGATCTCTTTCCATTTGCATGCCCTTCCTCCCCGTCCAGACTTTACTGATGTGCTGCAGGAAGGCTCGCAAGAATGCCGCAAAGGAAGCCCAGCGAAACTGTGCAGTCTCCCTTCGACTTTTGGCCTTACGGTGCATGACACGCAGACGTCTCTGAGCAGCACTGCAGAAAGCAACAGCCTATACAGAGCTTAGGTTTTTTGGAGCCAAGTATGACCTCGCATAATACCGTTCCGGTTAAGGATGTATCGTTATAGAGCCGGAGGGTTCTTATAGATCCGTTTTCAACGGTGCTGGCAGGGGCGGCTGGCGCCCCAGCTGGAAGTGCGAAAGAGAAGCGGCTTGCCCAACAGGGCTTTCGACACCCGACAGCACTGTTCGGCTTCACACAGGGGACGCACGCCCCCCTACAAAACGATGCTTCTACGCAAAGTAAGAATGGTACTCAACCTTTGCCTACCTGCCATCTTTTGAGGTCGTGGGAAAGGCATTCAACGAGGGTATAGACTTCCCTCCAGGATGAAGCAAGTCACTTTCAGATTGAGATGCTTGAAATTTCTGCAGCAAACACTACTGGCCCCAGTAGCGTGGGCTTAAGCAGGAGAGAAGGAAAGAGAAAGTTGCACATGCAAGCAGACGACCAAGCTTGCTCCTTGCTCTGCCTACCTGAAGCCTCAAAGATCTTAAGTCTTGCAGATGAAGGCGGAGCTATGCCCTGCCGCAGCCCGAACCCAAGCCTCCTCATTTTAGAGGCTCTGTCCGCAACAAACGGACACGCAGCTTTCCACACTTCGGAGTGTGGCGGCGTTGAACCAGGGGGGACTTCAAGATCTCCTTCCATGTAAACTCTGACAAGACTTTACTGATGTGCGCCGGCCTGGCTTGCATGAATGCCTCACAGGAAGCCCATCGAAATTGTGCAGTCTCCCTTCGACTTTTGGCCTTCCGGCCCATGAGACACAGACGTTTCTGAGCAGCACTGCAGAAAGCAACAGCCTATACAGAGCTTTAAATTTCTGGAGCCAACGTATGACCATGGATGCAAATTCCGGGATCACACCATACAGGTCCGGTTAAGGTTGTGTCGTTATCGAGCCGGAGGGTTCTTATAGATCCGTTTGAACGGTCCTGGCAGGGGCGGCTGGCTGCCACAGCTGGAAGTGTGAACGACAAGCAGGGTGCCTAACCGCGCTTTCGACACCCGACAGCGGTCGGCTGCACCGAAGAAGGCTTCCATTTAAATTCTGGCTGTGTTTCGCCGTCTTGGCAAAGAGGCATGCGCCCAGAACTGCCGCTGCAGGCAGCGACTGCAAGACTGCAGCCGGCACCTTGAAGTCACCCATGGCAGCGAGGGCTCCGAGGACCGGTCTTGGCGCAGAGTTGCGCAGAGCGCCTTCGCCTTTGTTCTTTCAACTTCGGCTTTTGGCAAGATGCTGGGCCAAGCCGGTTGGCCGCTGACTGTGCAGCGCGCTTTGTGGCCCGGTCCCGACACGGACCAGAAAGCGGCCGTGGCGTGAGAATAGGGCTCCAAAAAGGCACAGAAGCAAAAACTAGGATAGGGATATCCCATATAAAGCCTCTTATCATGAAGCCCAACAAGGTAAGGATATCCCTGTAACCTGCTTATGATTCTGTTCTTCTTGGGTCCCTAACAGAAGCGTCCGCAGCTCACGGCAGCTCACCTCTTTCATAGGGACCTCTTCCTTGGGTGTAAGCGGCGGGGGGTAGGGGCATACAGGCCCTATATAGGACCCTTAACAGGTCCTTATTAGCGGAATTTCCCCTCACCCCCCTAAATGTCCCTATGACTCTCTAGCTCGCGCTCCAGGTGGACCTGCTGTCCCAAATGGCCTGCTTCAAGTTGATGTTCAGTGTTTTGCCGGGCTCATGAGACGATGCGTGTGGAGGCAAGTTTCGGCCCCTTCGGTTCGGAGAGTGTCAGCGTGGCAGGAACCCAGTCATAACGAGGTGCAGAAGTCCTGGTGAAGGTGCTGAGGGCGGCTGACTCCAGTGCATGATGGCTTCGACGTCAACATCATGAGCCTGCCGAGTACAACATGAAACATGCACCCCAGATGTGAACAGCAGATCCTTATCAATTTCTGGCAGCAAGACTGCACCGAGAGTCCATCTCTGGGCATCTCAACCCGACTCCCAAGGGAACGCCGCTTCTTCTGTACAAGACCTGCAACTGTGGGTTCTATTGGGTTCCACAACCGTCCCTAGCAACGCAAGAACCGACACGAAAATGCTGTGGACATGGCCACCAATCTTCGAGACCCTGCCTCTAACTCCAAACGCATGGCCAAGTGGTGTTGAACCTCCGGTCCAGGATGATCGACGAAGCCATTGCTGTGTAGGCCATGAGGTCCTGCCCAGAGCCATCGCTATGTCAAACCCGAAACCCTAAACCATTCATGTGTCGACTGTCCTACTGGCACCCGAGATAATGATTCTCAACCCTCAAAAATCTTCTTCCAGCAACGAAGTGCTCCGAACCGGACATCCAAAGATGCAAACTGTGCGAATCTCTGAACTTGGCACCGCTTGACACAAACCAGTGTCCGAAATGAAAGCATTGGGACCACATCGTGCCATGGCCGCAGGAGAAAATATTACAGCTGCCGCAATGCAGAAAACACTAGCCATTGAAACTACTACATTTACTACATGTCGCGACGGCAAAACTCGTGCAAGCTCTGCATGCCGACCAAGAGTCTAGTCCAACAACTGCAATGGAATCGTTTTTATGGTTGCCCACCGGTGTGGTTTGCTGAGGGTTTCGGGAATACTAGCTCTTCTAGAATGCCCGGCGGAGTTCAGGTCAGACCCGTGTCATTTGCATCCTACACAAGTAGCAGGCGCTGAGAAGCTCCGCGAAGCATCGGCAGAGGCCGTTTTTCTTGAAACCGCCGAAGCTTTCGGACGAACTTCGTGCAGCCGCTCAGGCGAATGAAGGATTTCGGCCTAAACCCTCGCTTATCATGGTCATTGGTCATCGTCAGGGTTCAAGCAGTGCCGGCTAACCCGGAGAATAATTTTAAAAGCAAACCATTTAATAGCCATGCACCGGCTGCACGAGTGACACGAATCCAAGGACCTGCAGACTTCCAGTGTCGAAGGATCTGCGGACAACCGGTGTGAGGGCATCCCTGAACGGTCCGAGTAGTCCACACGGATTCTGGAGCTAATTGGTTAGATTGGCTGCTTCTGAACTCGACCAACTCAAGGACGTCAATTCTCATGCCCTCCAATTGCGAAATTTCTCGAATGTCGGCCAAAGAGAGGACGTCGGCAGACCCTTGTGCAAGCTATCGCGCTAAACTCAGCAGCGTCCTCATAATTTTCTGCTTCTGTTGGATTGAAGGTCATCTCTGCACGCTGCAAGGAGGCATCAAATTGGGCGTAGCCAATGCTCCGCTGCAGCCCTCAATGCGCTGTACGTTTGGCTACCCAAGTTTGTAAGCCTATCAACTCCGAGTGGTTTAAGCCAAAAGAAACTTCAAGCTCTGAGACTCAACCATTCAGAACGCTACCCAATCTGACCTTTCGTGCTGCTTCTGGAAGGCAGAATGGCAGGGCGCTAGAGAGAGACAGGGCTGACAATAGTCTGGCCGGGGATGCTAAGAAGGGCGATGAGCAGGACGCTGCCGAAAAGGAAAGCTGTGAGCAGGTCGAGCAGGAAACTGGTCCGGGATTCAAGGGGCTAGGGGCTAGCGTGAAAGCTCGCATCCTAAAGCTGTGCATCCTTGCTGGCAAGATGCCAAAGCCAAGCATGTACTATAGTGGCCTTAATAATTAGGATACGGTTTTGGAGCCTATTCTACTATAGTAATAATTAAAAAACCCCTAAACAAATAGTATAGGTAACTAACTACTAAGGCCTCTGCAGTAACTCCAAGAACTGGACTCGCCTGAAGCCCTGAGGCCTTCAAGATCTCACGCACATCGGATGCACAGCAGCGAGTTCAACTCAAGGAGCACAGGACGAATCTCTGGTTCTCGGTTGCTGAATGCGTTTGAAGAAGCCCCTTACAGCGGCTCCGTTGTATTTGCGATCTGAAGCAACCCTCCTCTAAGATCTTCCACGGGCAGAGAATTCTTCAATCACTAGGTTGCGCCAAGGCAAGTGTAGGTGTACAAGCTAGAGGGGCAACATATCTCGCATCAAACGGCATCAATGAAGCTGCAAAACAGGTCATGAGCTGTCAAGTGCACTAGCGAACAGCTAACTGAAAGATACTGTAGCAAGCTCATGATGTCGGTCCTTGAAGCAGGTACGTGAGGCTTAACAGAGAACCGAGAACCAAAGGCCATGGTCCCGAAATGATGAGGCCAGCGCTACAGTCAGTCATTCCTGCTTGTCCTCGCCTCCTAAAAAGCCTAAGTTGAAAACCGTAGCCTAGCCACTTCCGGATCCTTTATACTCGATGTGAAAACCGTCTTTAAGTGCGAGGGAGGCGAGTCAGCTGGAGGACCGCATCTAAAGGCAAGGACGGTGTCTCTAGTCTTCAAGTTTAGGTGGGCTATTCTTCGAGCTCCGGAAATGGCAGAAGGACCTCAAGGCCGAGTTGATGCCCATAGCATGTAGTTGATGATGAAGCCTGAAGCTTCAAACCTCTCGTGAGGCAGAGCATGCTGTACCACTACAGGATCCCATGCTAAGTCCTCAACTCGCTGAGACATCAGCACCGACACCCGTGTCATACTCCTATGCCTAGACTGCGGAGTGACGTGCTCACAGCGGCTAGCGGCTAGTGGCCTGGGGAGGAATCGGGGGCCTAGCTATGTGCAAAGTGGCAGTGCGACCATGCTCAAGCAAGCGTTTCTTTGTTTCGGGTTTCTGCCACTTCCAGTGGACTTCCTGCGGCAACCTCCGCAACAGCTCGATTCAACCATCTGTGACCTGCTCCCTGTCCGGCTGGAGCAGCCTTCAGGGTGGTCCAAAACCACGCAGAGGCCCCGGATCCCCAATCGCCTAGGAGCACTGAAGCCACAAACATTGCTTGGGACCAAAGACCGAAAAATAACAGTTCTGTATTCAAGCGCTTGATCGGTCTTCAAAGCCACTCAGAAGTGTGAAATAACTCCAGCTCTGCTGCTCGTAGCACCCGGTGCATTCTCTTCGTCGCTGTTGTTCTTGTTGCTACGTCTGTTGGACTCTGGTGGTTCAAGATTTCCTCGATGGCGGGAACTGCACGATGCAAGGGCAGCCCCCATAACTTTTGACCAATTTACAGTGTGGGGCTCAAACAAACGTGCCTAGCTCGCAAAAGAGTGCGGAATGTCCTGCTCTCACAAAAAGAATCGGTCCAACCCTGACAAGCAAAGCCTCAGCCCTGCATACGAAAGCACAGCTGACTTTCCTGAAGCGCTTGGCCTTTAGGACCCTTCACCCCTGTTTTCTCTGTTCCGGGCGGCCCTGAACATGCCTGCCGGCCCTTTTGGCTTCGTGGAAACTGCACAGGTATTCTCAGTGTACTCCAAACCCACGAAGTGGATTCTTCCTGCCAAGTTTGGTGGCTCCTCCGCGAAATGCAAGCGGAAACTCTGTGATTTCTGGAGCGTTTAGGGTGTCGGCGTGAGCGCGACCTGGATCTATCTCCACACATTTCTAAACCAATTCGTGGAAATGCTCTCGGACGGCCTAGCGCGGGATGACGGGCATCGGAGGCGCCATGGGGTGCGCCTTGGCTTCATGCTTGGAGGGTTCAGGGACTGTTTGCATGTACCAATAGCTATAGGTTTATTGTTGAAGGTTGAGGCTTAATGCAATCTGGCCTTCTAAGCAGGCTTTGCGGTTCAAAGTTGGGGCTGTTAGGCAGGCTCTATCGTGCTGCTCTGCTTGTGCTTTTGCTTGCAACATGCCGTCGTGGCCCATAGAGTCGCTCCAAGCCCTGAAAAGCCGAGTTCGGCACGGCGCAGGTCGAACTAGACTTGCCATGACTTGCCGACTTGTACACCCCGAAACTATATGCCTTATGCCTCAAGCTGCAGGCCTCCAAGGCCCCAGACTTCAGATCCTGATCCGAAGCCCCTACCTAAGACAGAATTTAAGCCCCAGCCAGGCCGGAATCCCCCAACTCCCATCCCAGCCATCACCCCAAGGCCCGTACGCCCGGGGAGAGGAGCGGTCGAGGCCTCAAAGTGGTTAGAGCTCCGATATGCCTTAAGCTGGCTTCTCAATGTAATGTATGGAGTCTGGAGCATATTCCCTGAACTATATCGGGCGAGGTGCATCGGGCTTTTCACAATATCCAATTTCCAGCTCTGCTCTAAAAGCCAAGCCTGGCGGTTCGAAGCGTTGTGTTCAGCTTCTGTACAGTCTGGGTTTTGATTTCATTCATAAGCCTTGGTCACGAAGCAGCTTCAGCCTTTCAAAGCTTTTGTGTAATAGCGGACGAAGAACTGTGGGAAATGCGACAGAACTTGAGCTTTCTCAACACTCACATTGTGCTACTCTTCCCGATGCTCCAGCCATTTATATACAAACCGACGATAGCTGAGTTGTCGACGGGGGCGCCATTCCCGGTCCCGGATAGTTTGGCATGTAGCCCTCGGCGTGGGAGGACGCAACTAAGGGCTGCGGGTGCACAAAGACACTTTTGTGAAGCTCCCTGTAGCTTAAGGTTCGTGCTCGGGGTCGTGTCCTGACCTCTCAGCGTGTTTCAGTTCTGGAAGCCCTGCAAATCCTACAGGATCCTCAAGGCCCGCACGAATAACCCCTGCAGAGCCCTAAGTACCCAGGCCGCGGGCGTATGGTTGCTTCGCCACCTCCTCCCCTTCGTCAGGGGCCTGCGCTGATCGTTTGGGTGTTTGTCGTCACTACAAACCGCCATATCGCAGAAGCTAAGTGTCGAGAATCTAAAAATCCGAAACCTTTTGCAACTGGCTTGCAACGTCACACCAAGACGGCTGACTCGCGCCGGGCTGCAAAGTCCGAAACCTCCATCCCAATCCCTTCACCCTCATCTGCAGGATTTGGGGTTTCAGGTCCTCTGCCTCAGGATCCTGCAGCTTTGCCGGCTGCGTGTGGTCGATGCTCAGGAGGTTGGGGTGGATGGGGTACTGCGGCAGCAACACCTGACCGGGCAAGGCGTCTCCGAGAGTCTCGCAGGACATTGCCCGGTCCGGGTTGTGTCTCCTTGTGCTGTTTCCTCGCACTCAGCTCCGACCACCCAAACCCACAAGGGCGCCGGTGTGACAAGCGTGCTAGACTTTGAACTTTGACAGTTTACGTCGGTCTGCCAAACTCCACGGCCACTGTGTTTTGAGAGCCGGCGGCTCGTGCAAGGCCTCTGGGGCTGAGGGCTTGTCGTCGAGAAAGAACGGCAATGCTGCCACATGCTGGGCGTTTAGGTCTCTGCACTCTCTCGCCTCGTAGACCGCTTCAGTGCAAGGTCTTGAGATGTCTTGAGTCTGAAGCAGGACGGCATGGTGGGTGGGGGGACGCCTTAGGCTGCCACAATAGCGACAAACTACAACTGTTAATACCATGCTGGCTGCCGCTCCTCTCATCCTCAATTTCTCACATGCTTCTCCTTCTGCTACTACTGCTGCTGCTATTCCACGACGAGGGCGACGGAAAGTACTGTTGACTCGAGCACCACTGCTACTGCTACTACTGTTGCTGCCTTGATGGCCACGGCAAATTCGCAAGAAAGAAGAATACGGAGGGCCTGTCCAACCATACGATACTATCGCTACACCAACTACCATGTTTCAAACGCGGTTCTGAAATTGGAAGGCACGCATTAAGAAGCTCTTGAAGACATCGAACTTCTTGATTGACGTCGCCAAGAACCATAACCACAAGCCTTGGATCCTGAAAGAAGTACTTGCACTGAGCGAATCCAGATAAACAAGTTGCAGTACCCTTGCACACCTGTGCGCACATAAGGTGAAGGAGATAGCTTCATCATATTCCGGAAGACAAGGAGGAGGCTCGAAGTCGGAGCATGCACCGTGAACCGCACAAACCCACAACCACCTAAACCACTCCACGCACGCACCCGACCATCCCCGACGACACCTTCACGGGATTCTCGCCGTGGCCTTCAACGACTGCGGCCTGCACCTGCCGAAAAGTTTGATCGCTTCGGGGCCCGTGGAGTTCACGTCGTAAGGTTTAGGGTTTATGACCCCGACTTTTGGGTGTCAGGATGGGCATCCGGTAAACTTCTGGAGAAGCTGAATTTTCTGAATACCTAAGAATACAATTGACTGACTCAATTGACTGCAATCTTCCGGGCCTCCTGAAACCCTAGACGCAAGTTGCGTCTCACGGAGGTTACTGATTTGGGGTGGCGACGTCGGTTCGAAGGCTTGTGGGCTCACGTCCCAAGGGTGAGCCTAGTCTAGATGTGTGGATAGCATGTACAAGAAGCTCAAAAAACGTACGAAAAGACTGCATTACCTGCCATGCCTTACATCGTTAATTTCTACGAAACATTCTGAAACCTGCACCGGAAACCTCTCACCCTACAAAGAGCAAGCCTACACCCTGAACACAACTCGGAATGCTCCGGCCGAAGTGACCATTGGGAACCACCCACTCACAACAGACACGAAATTCACATGCAAAAACATCTATCCTCGTCTTGACTAACTACGCGGATACCAGCCAATTTCTAGATGCGGCAGAGATCTCTTATTTGGCGGCTTGTCTAACTGGAGTCTCGCTGACCACGATATTTCCACACCACGCCTTCGATTGCTCTGCTCCGAGCGCTTCGGAGATTGCCTGGGCTGACGACAACCGATGGGATCTGGGCTCTCAGGGTTACTGGGGTTGAGGAAACCTGACCAGTGATCCCTGAGCCAACTGTGCAAATGGCCGTTGGGGCGAGAGGCATCGCAACATGCTGAGTAAACTCGAACACGCAAGTAGATCCATGAAATCGAATCCTGGGGTCTAGTTTTATCCACTCAGCAAGGTGGCCATGAACGGTTTCTTTTCAGAGAGGGAAGGCTCGATATTGCAGTTGCTCATGGTTGGGAAAGGCCAGATTTTCGAAAATCTTCAGCTTGGGATTCGGAAGTTGGCCATGAGTGTTACATGTGGTGATCTGCTCCTAGAGGCATAAGCAGCACGCCAGCGATGCACTTTTCAGAAGCCATGGACTGTCTGCGCCGGAGCTGCAGCAACTGAATCCTGGGCAAAGCATGGGAAAACTGCTACTGTAACCTCATGATTCTTTTGGATCTTGAGGCAGACCAAACTACAAAAACTACTTTAGTCCTTCCCTGAGGCACTCAGGTTGAATCCAAGGCAGGGCTTGCTACTTTTCAGAACTCATTCTCGGAGTCTGAACAGTTGTGCTCATGCACCGCACCATGGTGCGTATGGCCAGCATGACGATGACCGTCCTTATCCTCGAATCTGCCCAGATCCAAGCCCAATTCTTCGGCACAGTTGCAACAGTAGCGGCCCTCGTTGTGATATGGGGTACCGCAGTCACCACAGACGCACACGAGCTCCCCGCAACGCTCGCCACAGCCCCAGGAGCACAAGTTCTGCCAGAGTCGCGTGCCCATGCGTTTGGCACGGGCCATAAAGTTGAGTTTGTGGGCAAGAGTCATCATAGGACGCTGGTGCAGCGAAAGCTGGCTGGCAAACATGTCCATAACTTCGTCCTGGAAACTTACAGATACATCACCCTCATCTGGATTTTGTGCAGGGCCAATGACTTGTCCAAGACCTTCCTCGCGATGATTCACAAAAGCTCCAACCTCTCTGCGTCGCGACACCGTGTCAACAGGCAGCGTGTTGCAAGCCCAGCAAGATGTCTCGTCTGCATTTCTGCCAATCCACTCTGAGCGACCTCGCACTCCGCGAACGTCCACCCATTCGCCATCACACTTGGTTGTGAACTTGTGGCGGAGACCTTGCGGATCGGCGGTGAAGATGCACTTGATCGGTCCGCAGCGGCCTGCAATCTCCAAAAGGCGATAGACTGCAAGACGACGATTGCTCAGCGTGTAGAAACAGCCATCAGCGAATATGACTCGAATTGGATCAACCTCCCTTTTGCGCTTGCGTGCGGAAAGCTCATCAAACAGGACACTGAGAGTCCTGCCATCACGGAACTTGAAGCCAACGGAGTTTTGTGTAAATCCAATCTCAGATGGTCGAAGGAAAACCGTGTCACCAATCTGGTACTGTGTGCAAAGCCGCCAGACCCAGATTTCATCGATATGGGACTTCGTTATCTGCTGGCCGCCCTCTGCAAGCCAGCAATTTCCATCTCGGCTCTCGCGTTTGACAAGGCAACGCTGCCCCTTACGAAGGCCGTACTTGTTTTTCAGCAGCTCCAGAAAATCTCCAACTCCCATGGCTTCGCTTCAGAAGAGTGTGTTGGTGGGCAATGCTGCATCAAGGTGCCAAATCTCGATGAACACCGGTGTGTGTGTGTGTGTGTGTTTGGCTGAAATACCAAGATCAGAACATGCGAGAGCATCATGAGTGAGCTTCCTTCAAAAAACAGCGATCTGCCGCTGCGCTTCCAGAACCTTTTACCTCACATCATGAACCTTCGTTGTTTGATCTTCCTTGTGTCTTTCTAGGGCCGGGAGCTATTGGGCGGTTCAGAGGTGAGGGGGAACGGCGAGGTGCAGTGGCGATTTGTGGCACTTCGAAGCGAAGCCAAGTCACTTTGGACACCTTGAGCCCGCCGTAGCACACGCCTGGCCGCACTTGCGGTCTGTTGGAAGAGTTCCGGGGCTCGCCGTCTGGGACTGGTCCACCAGAAATTTCGGGCACCGACTCCCGCACACTGACACCGCAAAGCACTTTTCGGGCGTCGCTTCAGCTCTCACAGCTTGGCGATACAGGCTTAAGGCCTGGCACGTGGCAGAGTTGTATTTCTATGACTATGAATATACTAGGAAGCTACAGTCAGACCTATGCTCAATGCTCGGTTTCGACCACTAGTATACCCTTGAAGCCGCTCTCGTGCTTTGGACCGTCCAAGCTTGCAAGCAGCACTCGGCGGCAGGTCGGGGACGGTGGGCCCGCTCAGCAGGCTGTGGAGCAGCGACAAAGCTTGTACCTACCCAAATTCGATGTCGGGATCGGGATTATACAGGATCTGTTGGCTTCCTTGGGTTTATGGGGTTGGAGGCTCAGTCTTTGGATATCCATGGATATCTCATCTGCTCGACTTTGTGCGAAGGGTGGCTCTGCTGCTGGCTCTCATGGATTCGGGGTTCCACGATCATGTGTAGACTAGGTGGTATGTCATGTAATGCTGGCGTCAATACCTCGCGATTGCATGGAGTCTGGAACCCCAAAGCCCTGAAGCCAAAGAAGCCAGTGTGATGGCCCGGCCAGAAGGGCATCCTCTTCGGAGGTTGCAGCTGAGTGCAGCTCCTGAGTCTTGCCGACTCGGCCCAGAAGCTTGCAATGCTATCGCCTACACGGGCAACGTGTGTATCACTTCATCCGTCTCTATCTGTTCGCCATTCGCAGCACAGCTGGAGGCCCGAGGTGCATAACACATCTAACGCTCGTGAAAGCCAGGAAACTGAGCAACGAACGGACGACCAAGAATCAGACTGAACGAGGAGAGATCCGAGCTCTGGAGCAGACAAAAACAGGTTTGCGGCTGTCTCACCGTCGGATGGACCCTGACAAGTACTGAACTTAACATCTAAGAATCTAAGAATGTTCCTTGTTGTCATGTTGTCTCTTGCAGAACGAATCATGCAAACTGGAAAGGGCAAATAAAGAACTCTCACTCTCAGGCCCTCACTGGTCGATGAAGCCCACGCTGCGAGGCGTCGGCAAAGGGGGGCGGAGCCGCAGCCCCTGGGCCAGCGAGGTTTGGAAAAGTTTGTTGCAACAAAGGGAGGGTGAATAGCTGAAATAGTCTTGAAGGGTGTTCAGGGCGGGCATTCCAACCGGGGGCTGCGGACTGCAGGCTAATAGCACCTTGCCATGTGGACGGGGCCAGCTCCCAAAAGAGTTACCCTCTGCCAAATGCGCCATGGAAGCCATAGGGAGAAAGCTGTGAAACAGAGCGAAAAAGATCAACACAAATGCATGTCACTGGCCGACTGACTGTCTGCAATGCCACTGTTGCTGCACCTTATACTGCATCAGGGCAAGGGGTTTGGGCTTGGGTGGCATGGACGTTCGTGGCCCGTGCCACCTCTGAGGCCGTAAATACTCGTTTGGTTTGCGTTTTCCGTCAGCCGGACACACAGAACCGGCTTGTCCGAACCGGGAATCCTGTAGCACATCTGCAGAACAGTGCCTGAAGGGGTCGGCGGCCCGCTTGACAACACAGGAACAGGCGGAACACCTGCTGCAGTCAGTGCGAAGTTTTGTGGTTTTTTGAGGTTTCGACAGTAACGACTGGCGGGCCAGGTGGCGAGGGCAACGTACTTGGGGGGATTAGGCTGCAGGCTTTCAAGGTCGCGTGCGGGATGGGTACAGTTGGGATTTGTTGAGGGTCTGCAGCTCGTCGTCGAAGTCTTGGACCCTCACGGCTCGGATCTATCTAGGCTACAGGCTTCAAATGGCTTCAAGGTCGAAGAAGCGATGCCTACCTTCTGAGGTTCCTTTAAGCATAAGACTTCTATAAAGGGCTCCGTTAAGGGACCTTTAGGAACCTACGACCTAAAGGTTACCATCAGGCTACTTATGCGGGGCCGAGCTTGCAGCTGCAAGCCCGCAAAACCAGCAGAATGCGTACTGAAACTGTTCAATGCAGGAGCACGACATCGTTCGAAGCATGCTGGTGATCAGGATGATGCCACAGTCCTAGATGCTCTATCCTGAACACCTCAAATTAAAAACTCAAAATCAACTCAAGCCTCTGCTAGGTGTTGGCGGTACTGACGCAGGCGGTACCGACCCTGGCGTCACGGGCCAGGACCTGAAAAACAAGTCAAGTCTTTCGCAGGCCTATCGCTCGCACGATGAAGAGACAGGAACGACACGACCGGCTCTAGCAGCTACTCGAGCAAGAATCATGCGACAAAAGCAACGGTGGTCACTGTCTTACATTCAAAAGGCCAAAGGGGCAAGCCATGCCCGTAGCTTTAGCCTACGCCATGCTCAAAGAACTGCTTGCCAGTGCCAGCTTCAGGGTTTCGGGGCTTGAGCAGGCTCAACGGGTCTCTGCAAGGCTTGAATTTGAGGGATTTACGATGTTGGGTTTCATCTGCGATGTTGGGTTTAGATCTTTTGGGGGACTTACGATGTTAGGCTTTCAAAATCTCTAACTGACATTTTTCAGATTGAAAGCCCCGAGCCGAAATCTGCAATGTCCTAGTCCTATAATTAAAGTCCTCAAGACTTTGTACATGGCCTCAAACCCCACATGGCCCAGCCTCCTACACGCCAACAAACCCCCCGAAGCTAAAACGCTCAAGAGCGGCAGGAACTCAGGCTCGTGCGCATATGCCGATGGGGCGGGCAACCTCTGCAAAGGAGCAGGGGCGCACTCCGGCTTCGGGATCCAGGATATCCGGAAGTCGGGAACCCCGTCAAGAGGTCCGGGGGTCGGCTGCAAGAAACACCACTTCGTCGCCTACGCATTGCCCTAAGGTGCCGGCAGTTCTGAAAGTGGGCATGGCCCGGGCCGGCGGGGCTTCTCTGGCCGTCCGAGGGACCTTAGAGAGGTTTCGGCACTCACACTCGGACAATCCAGGCGAGGCATATGGTTCGAGGTCTGTTGAGTGAGACACATCTACTCGGGGATGCCCAGGTTGCCGACAACAACCTAGCCAAATCACATAAGACCCTAGCTAACGGTGCCGGCGAGGTTTCGGGCTTTAGGGTGTAGCCTCCTTGTTAAGATGCACACTCGAACACCTCGCTTTACCATTCAAGGGCCTCGTCTGGCCTGTTTTGCTTGCCCTCCTACTTGGCAAGGACGAGGCCCGCATTGCAGGGTACTTGGTTGAACAGTTGAAGTAGGCTGAGACATTGAGCCCACCATGAAGAAAAGGACACAGCTTCGTTCCAAAAAGGCTCGCCTGGGGGTTTTTGGTTTGTCTGTCAGGTCGAGGTTTCAGGAATTCGGATCCTGTAGGCATGCCACCAAGACCTGCAGCAACAAAACGATAATACAACCGCCTCTGTGTTCGTCCTTCGTACAGAAGTACTGCGTGTGTCGCACTGCCGGGCACGACCGGCATTGTGTTTAACCTTTTTGCATCCAGCCTACCTATGCCTCTGCTGGGAACTGAATGAGGCACGGCACTCATCAGGTACGAGTTCAAAGGATGCAGCAGTGGACATGCTATTCATCCTGCTTCTTGAATCAGGAGATGATCGCAAGCCCAAAGCTAATTTCCACAATGAACAGCCCACGACCCAAAGAAATCCAACTTTCAAAACTGCAGCAAGCCCAGCTGCAAATACAGCAGCACCACAACCTGTCGGATGCTCGCCATAACACAAATGATACAAAATACCTTCATGGCTGTCAACTAAAGGATCAAACCGAGCATTCCGACACATCGTAGCCCGGCGGGGGTGGAGCGGTCATGGCCGGCATCGTCGGCGCAGGCGCACGGGGCGGGGCCGAGCCCCGTGGGCTGCCACCTGGGTTGCTCCAACCCAGCCGGTCACGGTTTTAGAATGCTTTACCTGGGCTTTGCAAGGCTTTGATGAGGTGTGAGCATTGTCATGGTGCGGATCTGACTTGAGTCACTGACATGGCTTACAGCATTCAGGGTGATTTCTGTCTGGGTGTTCGCTGCCTCGAGGGCAAACAAAAGATTTTATGGTCTGAAGCTTGAAGGGGCTTTCCAGCCAGCGGGTGTTTCGGGTTTGCTCCTCGGGTTGTTTTTTCCTCCTTCAAGGGCCTGTGCTGTGGAGTGCGAAACTGGTTTGGACAGCTGACGGCCGTGCAATTCAGAAAGATCCTTCCCCATCAGCTCTTTTGAGCAACCGGCTGGGCAATCAGGAACAACTCCCCTTTAAGGGCTGCCATGGCAAAGCAGGAGTTATCACGGACTTTCCACATCAACCCCGAATCCTCAACGCACCCATCGGCGATGTGAGCCCCAGGCCAAACGATCTGAGACACCCCAATCCTCAAGCCAAAACCTGCCTGAAACAAACGTAAGTAAGGATTCAAGGCTTCCGGGAAAGGCCCAGCTCCGCAATCCGACAGAAACGTCTGAAAGCACCGGCCAGGAGGGGCGATCAGCGAACCTCTGTCAAGATCTGAAGTTGATGAAGCATCCAACGCACGCCGCAAAAAAAAAAAACTAAACTTCCCTAAACCTCGAAAATCCCTCAGCCCGAGCCTTGACTCCTTGAACTATAATCATAAGCCTCTTTTCAGTCACAGGAGCTGCAAGGCAAGGGGTCCAGGATCCCAAGAGGGGGGCCATACCTTGGCCACGGAGCGGACGCGGCTTGGGGTTTGAGGCCTGGGGCGCGGCACCTCGAACTCAAGACTTTCAAACGGTGAGGGAGCTTGAACTGCGAGATTCTTCATTCCAAGATCATCCCCCCTTGAAAAAAGGGACAGAGGGACCCTGAAGCCCCATCCGGAGCGTACCCGCATTGCCCCAAGTTCAGGGTTAAGGGATAACCTCAAAACCTGAACCTTTCTTTAGGACCCTGAAGTCCCGTAAACCATACAGCATAGCCCTGGTCTGCTTTGCGATATTGCTTTGGGAAGTCTTCGGAATCGCCGTCGGCAAACTCACAGCAGCGGATGCAACTCTAACCAGGGGCACCCAAAAAGCCTCTTTTGTGTGTACAAGGGAATCATAAGTTCCTCCAAAAGGATTCAACCCCGCACAAGTAAAGCCGGGGACTCTTGAAACTAGGCCCAACTTACCTAGCGATCCTTGTGATAAGGACTCTATGAGTTGAGTTTCAAGATTTCGATCTCCGTGTTTGCTGAAACGCCCAAAGCCGCAAACCTACATGATCTTTCAAGAACCCAAGTCCGAGGGCAAACCCGAACCGGGGCTCCCAGCATCCGAAGGTCCGCCTCCAGAGACTCGTCAAGACCTCGGTGAGCCCGCCACTTCCATGCGTCTGGGCATAGGCGGTTTCGGGGTTCAGGCTGCTTGGGATTTAGGGTTGAGACTTGTGCGATTTCAGCACGCGCGGCTGGGACTGGTGCAATTTCGGGTTTACGGGCCTAGGGCTCCATTGTCTTGCGGTTCGGGGCATATTGGGCGGCAGCAACAAAGGCGGAAGGTCTCTGATTTCAAGGACGGCCCATGAGCTCCCAGAGCCGAAGCCAGTCATTCGGTCAAAATGCTGTGCCTACCGCTGGGCTCTGGCCTCCGGTTGTCTGCGGTGTGGCCTGGCAATGAGATACCCCAGCACATGCAACTACCCCAGGTGTGACTTCAGGAGGCTAGAGGCTAGTTCTTAGCACCTGCCTCTCTTGAACCTTGCAGTGCAACTCGGGCTGGCGGTTTTCGTTCGTGTTTGCACGCCCAGTCTGCATTTCGCAATTCTGCACTAAGTAGAACTGGACGAGTTCCGGTCCCTGGGTTTACAGTGTAAGGTTCTGGTCAACCACGCGAGCACAAGAATCAGCAAACCTTGTCCACTCCCTCCTGGCCTTCCCTGGAAATCCGACCTATCCGTGATTTGCTTGGTGTTGTTCTACATTGGGGCTCGTCGAATGCAAGTACAAAGGTCATTTTGGTAACGAAAGACTGCACTTCGTAACAGCGGTCGCTTTCTAGTAGAATTCTTCCGAAGAATGTGGGCAGAACAGTTGCCAGGAGCCAGCCGCATGTTGGGATAGCCTTCTACCTTCCTCTCATGGCCCATGGCTAAGGTGACACGACTGGTGTGAGCGCTAGCACAGAGTTATTGCTTGCCGAGAACACGATAATTGCAATGCATCCCATTGCATGGTCCTTGCTCTTGATCAACTACTTGCTGTCACCTACTACTGCCGCTAAATACCATTGCTGTCAGTGTGCCGCTGCGCTGTACTAGAACCAATTTTGCGACAGTTAGTCTGCGCTTTGATCGTTACCAGTGCTCTTCTGGCAAGTATTCTTGTAACTCGTGTTCGTGGTATACGGTACCACAAAGAACTGATACTGCCATTACCGTTAGGCAGAGTGTGGAGAACATCATCCAAATTCTGATTCTTACCGGCCTTTACTTAACCCGGAACCCTAATCGCTAGCACTACTTGTTTTAGTTCTCGTGACAACGGGGCCGGGTTGACAAGGTCATCCAAACTCAAGGATCCACTGCCGCTGGCAGTGCTCCCCTGGCCAGGGAGACGCAAAGTGGCCCGGGTCAGCTGCATGATGGTGCCCAGTCGTGGGACCAACATAGGGACCAACATACACAGCTCAAGTCTAAGAATTGGTAATGGTGCTAGAACCTTGATCATGTCCTTGTTGAAATGCAGACTTGGACCACGATGGGAAGCAAGAACAAGCTTCGAACGAAGCTCTACTTCCTAATTCTGACTTTCCTGGCTCCTGAAAACCCAAACACTGCAAGCGGTAGAAAATACTGTATACCACAAGCCTCACGCCCTGCGTGCATTCCAAAGACAAAGACCGTGATTTTCCAATGAATCTGTAGACTTCCCATGATTGCGTGGACACTGCTTGACATGCAGTCCGCAACCCCAACCCCCAAATCTTACGTATGCCCAGTACAATGCCAGAGGGTGCGACCGAGAAGGATAGTCGTCGCGGCTTCAGCGGTCTGCCACGGTGAGGGTGCGGCGGACATGTGAAGAAGGCTTGCTTCTTGGTTGTTTTTTTTCTGCTCTCTCTCTCTCTCTCTCCCTCTCTTTCTCCCTCTCTCTCGCAATCTGATTCCTGGACTGGGAGGGAAGGCTGTCCATGCCGCCCACCTCGTTGTTACGAGTGGTTGCAGGGAGTGACAGCAGTGTCTAGAGAAACGAAGACAAGCTGAAGCTCGTAGGGTTGGCGAAGTCCCCTCGTCTCCTGTGCATTCGTGTGTCACACTTTTCCCGCGGCAAGACATAGGGGAGTCAAGTTGGACATTGGCGACAACAGCACAAACTCACGCTACAACACTTAACATCATGGCATGCACCGACCTACCCACTCCGTCCATGCGCTCAACTTCCGCTGGATGCGGCTCCCAAGCCTGCAGTCACTTTTCGCATCCTCTGGTGAATCATCTTGTTCGAACAGCCCGTGGAGATGGTCCATCCGCGAGAATTTTGCACCCCCTGCAGTGGTATTTCTGTAGCAGGACTAATGAAAGATGCACCTTAGGTACAATAGCCGAACCGGAACCGAGCTTGGTCCAGGACGCTCTTCCATGAGAATATGCCGCAACCTGTAGTACAGTCGAGTCTAGTAGATATTTCGGTTCCCATGCCGGCCACGTGCTTTAAGCGTATAGTTAATCATTCATATTTCGCGTCAAACATATGGAGCATCTGGCGTTAACCAACTCAGCAGCTTGTGCGTTCACTTGGTAGTGACGATGCTACAAGCGAGAAAGGATCGCTCAACAAGTCTCGTCAGAGAGCTTCGGGCTATTGCCATGCATCCTCACCCGACTCGGGCACGGCTCCTCCTCGCCCAGTTTCCTCTACTTCGACATGGACTTCCCGTCCTCTTGCTGCGCAGAGTCAGGCTGTTTTCGCGCTGACGTCTCGTGCTTGCCTGACGCGAATAAACTCCGGCAGAACGTCCCGGGTGGCGGCCAAATTATTTATTCTGCTATTCGCGCGGTGTTGGCATGAAGACTCACGCGGCATTCGCCTGTGCGTGGGGGCGTCGATATACCGCTGATCGGGAACACTGCCCATCTTTCTATAAGCCGCCGGCGAAATGCTGTAGCCGCGCACCTGCAGCTCTCAGAAAGAGCCTCGAATTGACAGATTGTCGTCCTCCGACCCTCTGAGTCGACTTGAAAAGGCGAAGCCGAGCGTACACCTGAAGTTGAGGCATCCCTTCCCAGATGGAAATACTGTCTTCGGAGGGCTGAGCAAATCCATCCATTCTTGATGGTCCCGGCCCTGCTGAACCGGAACAAAAAGAAGAGAAAGCGCACGAGAGTGTCTAGAAAAGGAACAGGATACAGAATGGGAGAAGCAGAACACAGAAGCTTCCTTTTCTGCACCCGCTTTGTGAGGAACATGAACATGTGCGACATGCGTTTTCTGATTCTGCCAGCACTGTCCAGTAAACAACCCGCAAAGTGAACAATGGCCTCCAGCTCCCCCCCAATTGTGAGCTTCCAAGACGTGCACTAAGTTGACATGCCGGGCGGCCTGGCAATTGACATCGCACCTTCTTGTCCTGAGAAGTGCGTCTGGTCGTCTCAAGAGCAACATGTGCTGACATGGATGACTGAAGTTTCAACCCTGCAGCACGGTATGCACACCTGTTGAGTGCCCTCTGAGCTGCATCTTGTATACCTTTACCCTCCGCTGTCAGGTGGGCTAGTACCACAGTAGTGCTGACCTGGACTGAGCTTCACCTGCGTTCCGAGAAAAATACTTGTCGCACAATGGCATGCAGTCCCGCACGGCAAAGCAGAGGCTTGCACAGTATAAGGAAATCTATGCAGATAAATACTATGAGCTCCACTCCTAATCTGGAGCCTTCAGATGACATAGGGTAGCTGGCGTGGTGGCAGCAGTAGGGGGGGCCACCGTGTCGCTTGCTCCTACAAGTAGCAGCGGACACACTGGCAAGTCCCCCAAGCACCGCTCCCAAATTCTGTCAGAAAACCTCCGCGGTCAAAAGGCCGTCACCTTTGCCCTACATTGCCCGGAAGCCATCGGCTTACCAAAGCCAGTTCTCAACTCATCTGAAGAGCAAGCCCTCCGAGCTCGAACAAACTCTTGCAGCTGGGCTGAGGGCCCGGAGGTGGTTCAGGCCACACCTCTCAGAACTGCAGCCCACAGAGACAGGTCATTTTGAACAGCTTGTAACCAGTTGCTTGTACATATCTTAGTTAGATACAGCATCGGCTAGATCTTGTCATGAAAGTTGTGCATACCGTTGAACACTGCCCACCTCGGCAATCGAGGCTGTGTGCTCGAAGCTGTCGTGGCCCTTGCGGTCACCGGGCATTAACAAAGCATGATGCTCAATGCCACACGATAAAGATCCGTCAGGGGCCATGAAGCCAGAAGGTCAAAAAGAAGCAAGTGTGTGTGTGTGTGTGTGTGTGTGTGTGTGTGTGTGCAAGTTGCCGTGGAACTGCATCTACGGTTGCGAAGTTGCAAGGGCTTGATAAACACACTGGTCAGCTGTCTCCGGGGCTGATTTTGCATTTTTGCACAGTGACCAGTGGCCCGGCCTGTCGGGCCGCAACTTTGTCAAAACTTTCGTACCCTGAGGCATGAGTCACCGACTCGATACCTCAACCTAGAAGCTTACAGAACCAAACCCAAAGAGCCCCAAGACTCATCCTCCCAAACTTAATTAACTCAGGACAAGGGATGGAAGCATCATCCAAGGGATAGACACCTCTCAAACTTAACACAGGGAAAGGCCAGGATCCTGGAGCCTGGAGGCAAGGATCACACCAGTACCGGAGGAGAGCAATGCTTGTCCGCCCCTTCCTTATCATCTGGATGCCCGAAGGCCCGGAGAGAGCCAAAACACGCCGCCTTCTGTCGCAGTTCCGAGGCCATAGTGTGGCCTTGCACGCAGGATGTGACTTGCTCTTTTTGCTTGTTGGGTTTATCGTGGTTGAGGCATAGAGCTCCCATTAAATCCCATTCAGGGATGGTGTGCCGAAGCGTTCAAGAAACTTCGCCCCAAGATTCTTCATTCATTGCCATGCTCATTTACACACCGCAACTGCAGCTTGTACCCTCAGGTCTGTTCACGACGTCTGGCATAGACCATCCTTCATCAACCCTGAAGCACTTCAACGAAGCCCCATGCAGAGGGAACTTCGGCGCTAAAGCCATGAGACCGTTCAGGGTAAACGTCTCTCCAGGGTCCGAGGACAGACCCTGCCACTTGACTTCAATGCCGAATGTCCAAGTGCTGCGCACCTCGTCTCCACCCCTCAGGAGCCGTGCGATGGCGGCCGCGGAGTGCCGAGCTTGAACACTGACATGACCAAGAGTTCAGGGCAGTGACACTCTGACAAGCATCAGGAGTCCTATGTTGCTTGATGCAGCCACTGTCGTTGTGCTAGTACTTAGAGCAAGACTACGGAAGCATGAGCGACAGTAGCAGTGGCAGTAGCAGCTGTAGTAGCAATAGTAGTAGTGGTGGTGGTTGTAGTAGTAGTAGTAGTAGTAGTAGTAGTAGTAGTAGTAGTAGTGGTAGTGGTAGTAGTAGTAGTAGTAGTAGTAGTAGCAGCAGCAGCAGTTGTAGTGGGAGTAGGAGTAGGAGTTGGAGTAGGAGTATTGGAGGTAGGAGTAGGAGTAGTGGGAGTAGGAGTGGGAGTGGGATTAGTTGCAGTAGCAGAGTACACAACCTGGGATGTACCACAAGTGCAACCACAAGACCATCACTAGTCCCAATGCTAAACTTCATGTAGATTCCTGATGGCACCCGTAGCGAGCCATCAACTGCAATACGCAGGATACTTGGCTGCATCATGCGCATCATCTGCACCACTACAGCCTGCACCAACATGACTAACCTCTTCATCACCAAGAATCCATGTAACATTCGTCATGTCCTTGACCTTGAATCATCAGAACCTTGTCAGTGTTACCATCAGCATCAGCCCATCATGACAAACCTGACCGACACCAGTACTGAATCGTTTACGGTTTTCTGCTGAAGCAAATGCAGGTTGCAGGTTCTGATGTTCGGCTCGGCTTGATCTAGGCCTTATGGATGTGGGCACGAAGAACTGGAGTCAGTGTCGAAAAATGTTGGAAACATGCGTCAGACATGCCCTCAGCTTACGCAGACTCCGACAAAACGGTAAGGAGAGGATAAACAGGGCAAGAACACAGACAGAGTGCACAGCAGCGGCGGTCAAGTTCACATTGTTATGATCCCTTGCTGCGCCCCCTTTTCGAGACGCTCAACACTTGAACTATGATCTCAGACTGTCAGCTAGGACAGAGGAGGATTCGTCTAAGAGCCCAAGTCATACTTCTCCTGGCATTGGCAGGCACCAAAACCACACTAACCGTGATCCGAAACCCGCAGACCACATGGCAACTCCTGGTGGACAAACGAACAACTCTGAACAATTTTGGTCACAGCACACTGCACCAACTACCAGCTTCAATCTGCAGCAGCAGATGTCCTTTGACCAGCGATCAGTGGCATACTCGCTGGCGGAAGTGCTCTTTGACCCTCTCGCCGTGTCGGAGCACCCGGCATTTGCCTCACGTCCACTGAACTGAGACGATCACCAGGAAACATGCTAAGACGCCCTGCGAGCAGCGGAGTCCCAAAATCAAACCCCAATGTCGTTTGCGACTATGATGTGAGTGAATACGACAAATCCCTTCATCATAATCGTTAAACTTACTAAACTTCAACACGAGTAGCCCTCGAAGCGGCTCGTTTTCGTTCGTTTTCGTTTTTCTCCACCAATTACTCCGCTCTAGCGAAATGCAAACTGAAAGACCTCACCTGCATCCCACGTTTTTGAGCAGGGACTGCAATGCGCTAAGCCCTGAATCCCTTCAGCCAAGCTTAAATCGTCAGCTCTTATGGCTGAGCACACGAAGCGTGTTGCACTGTCTGCAACCATATTACATCAGCCCCACTACTCCTGCAATTCTGCTACCCTCGCAACCGGAACATCTACACATCGATTGAAACTTCAGCAGCTGTCTCCATCCTACACTGTTTCTGCTTGTTGTCATCTGAACCGGAAGCTGTACTTCACTGCTACGACTACTTTCTCACTGCTTGCTTCTCGGTCCCAGCAGCAGCAGGGGTTGCAGCCCACGCAGAAGCCACAACGCATGACTCCCTCGGCCTGGACATCCAGGAAAAGAGTGGCCGGTGAGGATCTCGGGTATTGGCGGCACGGGTTTCGGGTTTTGGTCTGGAACTGTCGGGTTCGAAGCTTCTCAAGGCGTTCTCCTTCATGTTAACTCAATAATATTCTCGCCCCTGGTTCCTCAAAGAACACTTGTGGCCTGTTTGTCAGCCAGAGTCGCAGAGAGTTTCAGCGAGAGTAGTCGTACTATGAAGTCGACATTACTGAGTATGCGAACCAGAAGCACCCACTGCGAGGTTCCCAAATCGTAGCCAACATGCAACACTGCTCTAGCTCAGATTTGCCAGCAAGGATGCAGGCCCAAGTCTGCCGTGGCGTTGCGCTTACAACTACACCTGAACCCTTATAACATCAAGCGACAGATCCGTTTCAGGTCACCTGCTCGTCTCAAAATGCGTTTCTGAGGTGACATTTCGGAAAGGCCAAGCGTTGTTGCGAGTCTGGTCCACCTACCTCGAGAATTCGGGTCCAGGCCATGCACCTTTGGGGTATAAATGTTGGAGCTTCTTGGTACAAACTCTCACAAAGTCTGACCCCAAAAGGTGGAATAAAAGGTTGAGAAAGCTCTAATTAGAACCCAAGAACAGCTATAGATTTTGTTAATCAGGTTCCTACAGTTCTACAGTCTCTTGCTGGTGCGACCTCGGTCACTTTGTCCAAGCACATTTCTCGCTCGAAGGGCTTATCCCCGACCTCGTAGTCCTTGACAGGCTTGGGGTTTAGCTTAACTAACATAGGGGCCGTAATAATTAGAATAGCGTTTTGGGACCCATTATACTATAATTGTATCAAGGAAGCCCAGGAAAGTATAGGTAATTATTGAGGCCCCTGTAGTACGCTCTCACAGCGCGGACGAGCCAGATGAGGTCTCTCGGTTCACCGTCGGCTTGGAGGAGAGATGCACCCCAAAATCACCGCAAGGACGGGGGGTTCATAGACTGAGAGCTTCAGCACGGTTCAAAATCTAGTGCCTTATAATCAATCGCACTGGCATTTGTTTGTTGGTCCGAAACGCAAAGACAGACTGACTTCTAACGGACCACGTGAAACTTTACCTGGGTGCTTGCATTAAGCACGCCGATATTTGAAATTCTGCCACAGCAACGAGAGTCTCGGAAGATGACTTCGTGCTGTGCGTCAGTGCTCGGATACATCTGCGAAAGCTGACACCAACAGATTGCAAAGTCAGTTTCATATGTTTCACGACCCCAATTGCAAACCACAACTTTCCGTTGAAGCCAAGTCTCCAACTTGCCGAACAAGCATTTCGGGACAGGCAAGGTCGCCTCAGCTGTTCGTGCCGCCCTTGCTTGCACTCAACATGTTCACCCTAGGAGCAGCGGCTTGTCCAGACGCCACGGTGCCTGACACAAAAACTACCATTTACAGTATGTACATACGCACACAAACGTGTATATATGTATATGTGTATATATATATATATATATATACACATTATTATCAATATTAGAACTAGTTAGTTTTGATATGTTAGTATATTGATAGCCTCGTATATAAGCAGATTAGTAGATCAATACATCAATGTATTCGAACAGTAAAATACTTGCATACTTGTATACCAGTATATTTGACATGTTAGTACAGCTGGTGCATGAATACACTAGTATATTGGTGCATTAGTTTACTAGTATATTAACATACCAGTGTATTCGTACGTTAGCATGTTAGTATTCTAGTACGTGTACTATATTCATGTATTGTCTAATCATTTATAAATGTATCAGTATGTTGGCATATTAGTATACTAACTTGTCATGTCGATATA
The DNA here is from genome assembly GCA_905221615.1 of Symbiodinium sp. CCMP2592. Lineage (NCBI taxonomy): Eukaryota > Dinophyceae > Suessiales > Symbiodiniaceae > Symbiodinium > Symbiodinium sp. CCMP2592. The sequence continues at coordinate 42,095 of CAJNDT010005914.1, forward strand.
CTTGCATATTGCAGTAGTCACCGTATATTAGTATAATCGCATATTAGTATAGTATAATCATACAACAACGAGAAGTATATTGTTACATTGGTATATGGGTATATGCTTATGCGAAAGCATTAATACATGAATGCACTATTGTAAATATCTGTATCTTAAGATAGTGATATGTATTCCCGTGTGCTTTTGTGTACATTAGTATATGCAGGTGTCTATTAGTAATGATATTAGTTTTCTTATCAATATGAATATACTACTGGTATTAATGTCGGTATTATTAGGATTATTAGGACTGTTTATAGTCGTATTAGCCATTATATGAGTGTTCATGCTGGTAATACTAGGCAGTCTTGAATTCAACAGATCATCAATGTCCGTATCAGTGTTGGTGATAGCACTACTGTTAACGCATAAGGGTTTACGTATTCGTATTCGTAGGAGTATCAATACCTATGTAAATATTGATGTTAGTGAAAATACTGTGATAAGTATTTTTTGTAGTGTTAGCGTTGGTACCATAATGTTTTTGATAATTTACATTTGCAGGAATGTTTGTACTAGTATTACTCTTGATCACGTGAAAATACTAGCAAAGGAATACAGGAGCGAGTTAAAGCATTTATATTTTAATGTAGTGGTGTGCATATTTAAGTACACTAGTACATACAGGTGTGTGTGTGTGTGTGTTAGTATTGGTACTAATATACACTATTATCAGTATGAATATGATTATTGATATGCGTAGGAGCATCAATAGCAATATTAGTCAACATTAGTATTTGTATTATGCATGTTCGTACTCGGCTTTATAGAAGTGTAACATTAGTAGTAACGCTGGCATTAGCTGGAGCATTCAACAACTGATGAATGTCAGTCTCAGCCAAGGCAATACTATATGTAGGAGTGTCAATACACATGTATATAGATAGATGATAAATGGATCTTCGTCTAAATATGGGCATGAGTATTGACAGTGAGTCGTAGTGCATGGTCTGTCATCGGATGGGTCACAATCAGCCCTCCTGAGAATCAGTTTCAAGAATTCCAAAAATTTCCACAACTGCCCGGCCTAGTGGACAGGATTTTTCCAATATCATAAGGGCTGACTTTTTGGAAATATTTGAAATTTCCGAAAAATCCAAAACTTCCAAAACGGCCCGATCTAGTGGACAGGATTTTTCCAAAACATAAGGGCTGACTTTTTGGAAATTTTGGAAATTTCGAAAATTTTGGAAATGGAAATTTCGGAAATTTTGGAGATACTGGAAATTTTGGAAATTTCGAAGTCCGGAAAATTAGGGGAGAGCATTTTGGAAATTTTGGAATTTAATTTTTGAGTGCTGAGTGCCGCTTCCCCCGATGACAGACCATGCGCTACGTGTGAGTTGGAAGGGCACGGTCTGTCAACGGCGGGGGGGGGGGGGCGACCATACATATATATATATATATATATATATATATATGGTACCCCCCAAAGCCCACACTTTTCCTGCTCAGGTACGACATCCAGTTCTTCCTTGCCGCGTGGGTTTCCAAGATTTCCAAAAAGTGCGGCCATATATCGTAGGGAATACCAAAATTTCCAAAATTTCTGAAATTTCCAAAAAGTACGGCCTTATGTTTTGGAAAAGTCCTGTCCACTAATTTTGGAAATTTCGGAAATTTTGGGATTCCCGACGATGTAAGGCTTCACTTTTTAGAAATTTTGGAAATCCTTATAAGGTACTCTATACATTCATGTCACATATCACTTAAAATATGTGTATGTATATTGTGTGTAGTTCGTTTTCTGCGGCTTGGGATAAGAACTCCATCCAAGGATATTGTCGTCAATCATCAACTTTGCGCGCGAGTGATCCACACGATGGCGGCGGCAAGAAACCAAAATGAAAGTTGCAACACCTGACATAGTGCAAGTGGACTGCTACGTAGTTTGTTTCGTTGCGTGGACTGCAAAGCGCCAAACATTGTTTTTGTTAGCCCATCTACTGGTCAAGTTGCTAGCCCTCGCATATCTTCATCCTCCATCCGCACACATGGATCCAGAGAACGTCTCTCTCAAAGACGCCCTCGAGGCCACCGCAGATCTATGGATACATGCTCTTCCACAACCTGTGAAAGTTGGTCCGATGCTTGCAGGTTCTATCTCTCCGGCTACACTTCCCGGGCCGTCACTCTCAAGCATTTCTTCGACATTGTTTATGATTTCGACGGACCAATCAATCACGATCAATTGGGCCCAATCCTTCGTGATCAGGCTTGGGGTGAACTTCTAGCTCCGTTTGGACTACAAAAGGATCTCGGAGTCAAGTATAACATGCAGATCTTCATTCGCACCCAGGCAAACGGGAAGAACTGCATCATCAAACATATATTCATACCTGATGAGAAGGTGAAAGCATCTCTCGTGCATGGTTGCGGCTACGGTACACTCCACGAAGTCATCTGGGGACCAAACCCCAACAATACCAAGAAGGCCTTGCAGTTCATGTTAGAGCAGATGGGGGGCGTGCAGTATCGAACGTTCGTGCTTCCACCCGAGCAGAAGAAAAAGGCCAAATTTCCCCAGGAAAAGTCTGAGGAGGAGCTTGAGAAAGGTTTTCGGTATATTCGTGAGTACGGGGAAAGGGATAAAGGCAATTTGAAGCAACTTCATTGGATCCAGAAGAGCATCGCAGGGAACACACCTATCAAGGGATAGAAGGATGGCTTGGTTCAACGTTGTCTCGACAGCTTAGCCACCGACGCAACCATGGCGGACCTCATCACACGTTCAGATCTGGTCATCTCCGACTTCGAAGATGAAATCCAGCACCTCTTTTTCAAGATTGTTCCGTATATGCGCGAACACGCCATTTGGATACTTGGGGAGCCAGGCAAAAGCAAAACGCCTCTCGGCAGAGTCCTGGCTATGATGGTCAGTCGTTACTATGGTGGGGCAGGTAGTTATCGCACTGGTAGTGACTTCGACTACTTTCGCGGATGTCCTTTCTCGAGTATGGTGCCAGCCATATACGATGACGGCGAAATCGGTGCGGAGCCCGTGAAAAAGAAAAAAGCATTTACTGACGTCGCAGATATAGAGACGTTGACGCGGGAGCGGTGGACGGCAGCAAAGTTCAAGCAAAATCAACTTCGTGTCGTCATAGACAATGCGTATAACAAAGACGAGGAGACGGAGATCGTACCAGGCATCCACCCTGTCGTCTCTCATGAGAATTTCGTGAAGATGATTCGTCCTGCACTCGGCAACTTGGTAATATTAGTTACATATGGTAGACCAACTGTGTTGCTTCTTACAACATATAAACATTATTCTTTACTTTTCTTTATTTAAAATATCTTGACATACACATAAAGGTTGTATGGGACAATACCATGTCTAAATGGCTTCTGCAAGGAGATATGAGTTCCGTCGACACCATGGCAATTTTCAAACGTTCGGTTTTCTTCCTCGTCACCAAAACCTCGCTCTACTGGCGGTTGCCTGGTCCTATCGAAAAGGACGTGAACCGCATGAGTTGGCTTCTTCCCGATCTCATCAAAATATTCTGCTAAGCCCACCATCGCAAACTTCAAGAGGAAGGGGCCGCCTCCAGCCGACCAAGAAGGACGCCTTCTATTGGAAAACGCTTGGCTTCTGGAGCATATCCGTCAATACGATCATCCTGACCAAGTCCCCGTCGCAGTACCTGTTCCTAATGCTGTCCGTGTCAAGCGTGAGCGCATAGCCTTCGCCAGAGCTTTGTCGACAGAGTCTCGTGCTGAGCCTCTTGACTTGAGTTCACCCTCACCCAAGAAGAAAGCTCGAGCTGCGGTGCCGGTGCCGAACCCCCCCCAGATGTAGATGACGATGACTTTGCTGCTGTTCCTGAAGGTACTGATCTAGATGATTTGGAATATGATTTGGAGAAAATCATGGAAAAGGACCAGGACAATGAGGAAATGGACTTGGTGGAAAGCAACCAGGAGTCGTGACAGCTTCGTATCACCGTGTAAAAATCTTTCTGGCCTATGTCCATGTGAAATATGAACGTACAGCTGTTATAGTGGCTTCCATTCAACCTAATTGATTAACTTTCTTATGAACACTGTATGGAAAACTGCAGAGTACAGTGACATGAGGCCGTGATCTTGGACCCGAAGACACATTTCGATGCAGGTTTCTCTCTTTTGCTCGGATTCTGATGCTCACCCGAAAAGGATCTTGCTTGCAGCTTTGTAAAGCGATGTTGTGCAGTGGCGACAGTACGTATCCAGTGGTGTTTTGAATGTTTCTGTTGTGCACTATATAGTTTGGGCTTCATCAGTGTAGTCTTGTAGTTTGTTCTCGCGCCAGTTTATGCACCAGTGCCATGGCAAAACAGACGTCGTCATCTTCCTATGTACCGAAAAAGGGTAAACTTCGAGCCGTTATGAAGCGACCATCTGCCAAGATGAACGCTCTCTGGAAACAAACTCCCTACATTCGCGACATTGACGGAATGGCCCCCAGAGGTATGCGTACTGACCAGATGAAGTGGAAACAATCCTTGCCGGAACTTCTTCAAGCCTCAGATCAAGCTTAATCAGGAAGCTCATTGCGGACAAGATCCTGCCCAACCTCAAAGGCAAGACATGTCCACGATGCCAGACGGGCACAGCATCGATGCAACAACAGAGCTTGTCATGTACGAATCAACCCACATCATCTCATCCTCTTTTCACAGACGGCAGAGGAAGCGTTACTACCAGACTCCAGATCCAGGCCGGCATTCTTCTTCTCAAGCTTTTGCATGTCCCGCATCCCTCTATCCACATCGCTCTCGACGTGAACCACAAAGTCATCGAGGACTTCGAAAAACGTCTTTGCAAGCTACGCCTTCAACATGTTGAAAAGCGCGAAAAGAAAACCGTTTTTGGAGATGGGAAGACTTGGAAGGACATCGAGGCCGAACTCTTGCATGCACACAGTCTGTTTTTTGTGTCTTTTGTTTTTATATAGAACTTATATAAATAAAACATAAAAACAACAAAGGACGAGGCCACCTTCGATAAGAGAGACATTTCCAAAGCAGTGAATTTCAAACACCTCGTCGTGAAGAAAAACGAAGCAACAATGTGGGTGCAATGGGTTGGGGTGGTGCAGCGGTGCAAGCCAAACACAGTTTCCCTGCACAAGTTGCATCCAAAGCTCACAGTAAAGCGGGCACCGGGGCCTGGACCTATCCGCCGCATGGAATGGAAAGATCTAGGCACCAAGTTGCTCGAGAACCGCCATGTAGTGCTCCACACCGACAGTGCTAAGTCGTATAAGATGAAGATTAATGGCGTCTTACACGACAAAGTCGTACACGCTAAAAAGCGTGTGGAAGTTGGCGGTAAGTTTGTGTGGCAGCAGCCCACGTACGTCAAGATTGTCAAGCATAAGCTGCCTAATTCAAAGAAATGTCTTTCTGTGAAGTCAGGAACCCAAATCATTGACAGGTGTTGGAAGTTCCTGAAGTCCCGCATTGTCCTCAACCAAAACACTCGTGCAGGAACACGAGCTTTTCGTGCTAAGATGCGATCAGCTCAGTTTGATTACTGGACGCGCGGTAGTGATCTGTGGCTTAAGTGTGGAGAACTCTGTGCTGAACACAATACCAAATTCTTTAAATGCGTAGGTGCTGGCTCTGCGTTCTCAGCTTTCAGTCATGCAGTGGGTGTTGTGCAGCGCGAACCGGCTTGGCGAATCGAAAAAAATGCTGTATGCCTTTCAGCAGCTAGTGTTTGTTCTGATGCTCGCTCATGCTATTTCAGATCCGTGTATTCACAATGTATTTCGCAGCCCATTTGCCTTCACAGCTCCGACGACTGACGACACCCACCTCATCAGAACAATGCCGGCTATGTGGCGTTTGCTCATGGAGAAGATCATTCCCCTCGATGTGACGTACGTCACTGGTGAGTTTATGCGAGGTTTGCATGGGCTGGATAGTTTACTTTTTTGTTTAATGTACTTGTGTTATTTAAAGGAAAATATTTAATATGATTCCCTGGCAGGAAATGACACCCCACCACCTGGTCCAGTACTCAAGGCCCTCCGGTATGTTGAGCGCAAGGTGGCGGAGATGCCCGATGGTGTCTGGATTCGCTTAGTAGTTTTCAAGATAAACAAACCCTGTTTATATTAACGGTTGTTTACATTCGTGTCTATACTAATGCATAAGGTGCGGATATCATGGAAATCGGGAACTTGACCTTCAAGGTGTATCGTCGCTATGAGGCTCCGCTAACTGAAGCCGATATTTTTTTCCTGTCACAGTGATAATGTCTTCCGCAGTTGAAGACATGAAATTTTCCTACAACTGAAGACTCACCCAGTGATGTCGAGACGTTTTTTCTCACAATGATAATGTCTTCCGAAGTTGAAGACATTTGATACAAATGGATGTGACCCCAATTGCGAGCATCATAAAAGTTAGTCATCGCCTGGCAGATTGCAGTAAACGCGTGCTTCATGAGTCGGAAGCGTTTTGACTGTGCTGTATCCGCTCATGATGCTTTGCTTGTCCTCAAGCGAAGCATACTACACGCCATGTACACATCCCAAGCAATATGAACAAGGTCGCTTACACGCCGTCACATGTAGCAGTGATATCCACATGCCGGTGCCATGGTTCCCTGCAAGAGCCTGGCAAGAGCTCTCGGATCTATGAGATCTAACGATGTTTCCTTGCAAGAGCTCTCGGAGCTATGAGATCTGACGGAATTTGTGTCTCGCTGCGATCTTTTCGGTTATGTATGCGTGTGTGTGTGTGTGTGTGCGTGTTTCACAGAAGAGACGAGCCGGTTCAAGCCTCAGAAGCGTCATGTCTCAACATCGAGGCGGGGCATGTGATCAATGATTTAAGATTCATTTTGTCCATTCTGCGGGCTTTAGAAGGGTTAGCATATATATATATATATATATATATATATATATACATACATACATATATACATACATTGATGTATGTTTGTGTATGTATGTACCTGCATGTATGCATACACACAATAACACACCTCACATACAGAGACACACGCTCGGACAGACGGACAGACAGACAAACGCAAACTCCGTATGCATATCCATATGCCAACCTGTCGTAGAGACTGGCGTTGCGTGCGAGCGTATGCTGATGTAGAACATTGTGGTTGCAAAGAACCTCAACTAAGAAAGCACGCAGCTACCCACGCAGCCGATGCAACCGACGTTTCGTGAATGATAAGCCTGTACACCTAACACTCTATGCAACCACAACTGCACCGTGAACTCAAGTGCCAAGTAGTTCTGGGCTGGCCAGGTCGCTCCGCGATCGACGGGCTTCTCATCGATCATCCTTTTCACTTCCGGTGACAATGCCTCTAGGATGCAACAGGGTCGGCTGTCGGTCTTCGTGAAGCAGGTCCCTGAAAACCTAACAAAACAGCAAACACTCATGGCTTGGTTTGAAACTCTTCTGGCTTCGGGGCGTGCAGAGCTTCAGGACTGAACTCACATGGAAAACTATGGTCTTCGACAGAGACGGATGCCATAACCTCTCACAGTGGCCACACCAGCATTAAGCAAGCCAGCACAACAAAGTTAGCGAATCGACGTTCTTGGAGCTGTGCGATTCGGCGTAGGCGATACAAGCTAATACCATTATTACCAGGGTGCCCTCGTTTAGCTCAGGAGCCGGGCTCTGGAAAACCCTGGTGCCCATCAGCACTTCTGGTTTCCAACATGCACATGTCACGTTGGCGAGAACCCGAAGTATATTGCCAGCATTGAAACCCGTCGTGGCTAACCTCATCCTTCAACCCCCATAGTTACAGTGCTTCGACATGTTAGCTGTTAGCACAAGGGAAAAACGACCAGAAGCTCAAGCTCGAAACCGTGCACATTCCAGGCACAGTCTCA
>CAJNDT010005914.1:55000-85000 GCA_905221615.1 Symbiodinium sp. CCMP2592
CTCCCAGCCCCAAACCAACACATAATTAAGATCGTCACAGCAGCTTCCCGGTTAGCTATCGCAGGATGCGGCTCGCTCAAGGTATTGAGGTTTTTTGCGTAGTATTCGGAGCTAGGAACCGCACGGATAAGCACAGGATCCGCATGAGGGAGCTGCTGCTACACAGGCAATAACTGCTGTTGGGGTCGCAAGCACACTATGGCACAGTGGATCAGATTCCGATTGGTAGCAGTGTCTGCTCTGAGTCACCAGAAGTTGATTTAGGATACTTCTGAAGCAGCAACTGCATTCAAGTGTTCCTGTATAGTCCAATACGTTCGCGGCGGTCCTTGCATCCTATCAGCCCCAAATCCCTGTTGGGATTGTTTCGCAGACTTCCGCCTGGATCGCATCTTTGAATCGTTCCTGCCTGCGCTGCAATCGTAGGCAAGATGCTGATGCCGCGGCCAAGCGTGTTCCAGTTGTTCTTGGGATACCTCTTGTCTCTGCAGTGACCTTCGGGGGATGTCGCCTACTGACTCGTGGTTCAAGTCAAGCAGGCCTTAAAAAAGCCTTGGCAGTTCGCCCTGCACCCGACATAAGATCAAATCACCAGCTAACCAGCTGCCAGGGTGTTGTCTGAGATGCGTCAGGCTTTGCGATTTCGAAACCCTGCCAAAAGTCCTTGCTTTTCTGCTCATCAAGCCCAAAAACCCTAAAAGAACCCGAGGCCCCAAGCTCTGCTCTGCCTTGGGCACGGCACGTATTCAACATTTGAAGAAAGTCGCCGCCATTAAAGTAGGGCATCCTTATCAGCGATTCGGAGTCTGGCTTGAACGAGAAATGGTCCCACACGACCCAAACGCAGATTCGACCTGCTGGCTCAAGAATGGAGGTACTTTGCGAAGATGTTAAAGGATGGCTCTATGATGAGATGGTAAAACGCGAAGAAAGCAGGCAGATCTCTATGAAGGGCTTCGGATCATCATGCGGCCACTTCTTCTTCAACCAAGAACAAGTGTTCAAGCGTAGATTTGAAGGCTCCGAATCATGCCAGGCAGAGCAGACAAAGCCTGACATGTAAATCCCGAGTGCGCCCGATTTGCGAGAAGGAAGCCCAAGCCCCAACAAGGCTAGGAGCTTACCCCGAGTAAGCCGCGGCTTCAAGTCCTCTGTGCTCAAACCTGTTGGTTCTTTCTTGCGTGTCCCTGTTTCCACGCAGGAAAGGCTCCATTCCGTGATCTGCATGTTCGGGAACCTAACCCTGAGCCGGAAAGCCTTCAGCTGAACCCTAAAGAACCAAACTCGAAAGCAACACCACACACAACTTTGCTAGTAGCTTCTTCCCCCCTTAGCGCTCGCTCGGAAGCACCGAGCAACGAAATCCCTCTCCTGTTGCTAGAGGCGAGATTCATGAGCCATGTGCCATCGTCCGAATGGAACGTGGAAGGCGAGCCGAGAGCTGAGACGCAGTAGTCCGAGACCTGAGCCAGGGTAATTGGTACTGATGCAAGATACCACATCACGAAATGCTAAACACTACCAGTCTGTGCCCAGACAACACGCAAACCGACAACTGTATGTTTTATATACATATATGTTTATTCATTTATCTGCATATATCATACATACGAACGTGTGTATATATACATATATATATATATATATATATACATATGTATACCTATGGTTGGCCCGGTGGGCACCCCCGCTCCCCCTCCACCGCAATGGTATCCTTATTCGTCATCCTGCCTTGGCAAGGTTGGGACAGGATGCACTCTGTACATGCGCTCAAGGCACCTATTGGAAGAACCGAACCGAAACAAAAACCCACAAACAGACGGACAGCCAGACAGACAGAGAGCGAGAGAGAGAGAGAGATAGACATACAGCTACAGTATAGAGAGATCGAGAGATACATGGATGGATGGACGGAAGGATAGGTTAATAATAGATGAATAGATGGAGAGAGAGTGGAGGTATAAATAAACTCCATTTGAGCCGTTCACCTCGAGTCCAGGCTCGCAAATCCACGGCAAGTGAGAATGGCACCACGACACAGCCCGTTGGCCAGGTACGATTTTTTTCCTGGCCCAGTAGCCCAGCAGATGGCTCAAACGAAGATTGGGGTCGCCGGGGCTCTGGAGATCCGGCCCGGGTGTGATCCCGGCTGAGCCACCTTTGGCAAACAGGCCATCGGTGCCGCGGACCTCTCTTGAACTGGCCTAGGGCCACGTGAACCGGACTACGCAGTGGTGGAGAGAGGGACATAGATAGATGGATAGAGTAGATAGATGGACAAACAGAAAGATAATAGATGGACACATCGATAGACAGGTAGGTCGATGGATGCAACATGACACACACGCAGTGGTATGATAACATGGTATAAGATTGTGAGGTACGAGATGGCAAGTAAGAGCAAATCGACAGAGTTTACAAAGAGTTTACGATAGCAGAACAGACAGATAGATCGATAGATAGACAAGTAAAGATAGAGATAGACAGAGGTAGATAGGCAGATAGACCAAAAAGACAGTATAGAGTTATAGATAGAGACAGAGATCGAGAGGGAGATAGAGAGAGACAGTGAAATAGAGAGACAGAAAGGAAGGTAGTTAGACAGGAAGGCGCACACACACAGAGACCAACAAACCAGAAGAATCACCAATGGACAGAAGACCTACTTATCGGCAAATATGACAAGTTCGCATGGTGCCGTAGCGAATGTCGCAGTGCCGCGATTACCGCCGGATGGTTCTGGCGCTATGGAAAACGAGGGTGGAGGGGATGCCGCTGAGCGCCCATCATCGTGGCCGCAAATTAGGGTCAGCCAGTGCTACGGGCAGAAGCAGCAGAAGCGGAAGTTGAAACGTGATTCAAACACCCAGCGAGTCTTACAATCAGGATCATAAGGAATCCCGACCTCGAGCCCTCAGTGCTAAGTAACGAAGGCTTGCATTAAAAGAACTCCACGGTCTACACGCTGAGAGCAGCCCATATCCCGATGTCGTTCGTTGCCCTTGCAGCTGCGGACACGGCCCACACCCATTAAGCCTACTTCGAATCAGGCCTCGTTCATTGCCTTCAGGAAACCAATCTCCCGCTTGATCATTTCTTGCCTCGCGCGGCGTGGTTCGAAGAAGGAAGGCAGTGCGTCTGCCGCCGCGCAGGGTGTGTCGTTTATTTTCGGGAGGATTTTTGGACAAACCCAGAGTTTTGCGTGGTTTTCGTAAACTAGACGATGCATCGGACTTTAAGTTTTCTATAGTTCTTTGTCTTGTTTTTGTTGTGAGGATTTTGCGGAGGTGTCGCAAATACCATGCTTCTCGTCGTTGAGTTATGTTGATTTTTAGGCTCATTTGGGAAGTTTTTGTCTGAAAAGCTTCAACAACTCGATGTTTTTGCATGGTGGACGTTTCCAAAGTGAAGCAAGAAGATACGGCAAGCACGAGTTGACAGAGCAAACAACTGGTAGCGTTTGAGAAGTAACGCAACCAAAGAAACAGAAGACACAAGCCGCATTCGCATCGACGTCATCACCCCCCCCATCCCCCCCCATCCCCGGAGAGCTGAAAGACAAATTGCAAGTTTAAGCTGGCATGTACACAAAGTCGAGAATCGGCAAGAAACACCGTAAAAACCCAATGCGAACTGCGACACATGGGAAACAACAAGAGAAACAGAAAACACAAGCCGCGTTCCCATGGACGTCATCACCCCCCCCCCCCCCAGAGCTGAAAGACAAATGCAAGTCGAAGCCGGCATGTGCAGAAAGTCGACATTCGGCAAAAACACTGCAAAAACCGATGCGAAATGCAGAGCCGAACATGTGTTTGCACACTGCAGCCCGCCGGCGGGGTCACTTCTTATTTTTTGCTAGAAAACACCGCAAAAACCGATGCGAAAGCAAAAGCAAAGTTCAACGTCCGATGACGAAAGTGCCAAAACTCGAGTTTCAGCGCATGCCAGCAGAGGAATTGCACCACCCCGTGCGGCAGCAGATGCACCGCCTACCAACAACAACAGCAGCAACAGCAACAAGAACAGCAACAGCAACAGCAACAACAACCACAACCAAAACACCAACGACACCAACACCAACAACAGCAACTGTTGGTTGACTCCACGCTACAACAGGAACTTACAGAGACGATCGACATCCAGTTCTGCCAACGCAATCCCTGCGAAATGCACGTTGCGAATGGCATGCCCCGTGCAAATCGCGCAGCCCACACAACCGGGCGTTCTCGTAGACGATTTCGATCGTATCCCTTTCGTATTCGAGCACGAAACCGCGCACTGGAAACTCACACGATGCACCATGGGCAAGATGCCAGCCGGAAGGAAGGCTCCTCCGAACCTTCCACATAAAGACCATAGCAACGCAAGTAGAGGTACATTTCCGAATGTAAGTCTTGGGGTATCTACTTTACATATGTAAAAATGCAGATTTCTATCTGATAAGAACCTGCTAAGCTGCTGATCTTTACTCAACAATCGTTTGCACAAGTGCTCTTAGCCTTCTGGCTTCACACAGATGTAGGTTGCTTTGCAGTTTAGGTCGTCGCGCCTGACGAGGCAATCAACAAATGAAGTAATTAGTGGAAAACTTCATACACACCTACCTACCTCGCACGTATACACATACCTTTACTTGTTCATTGGTCCTCTGTGTCGTTCCACCATCAAAGAGTTATACGTACATACGCTCCTTCGGCGAGAACATCCTGCCTCAGGATGCCTCAGGTACGACATCTACTGAGGGTTATGATCACAGCAGTGCAGAGCACGGTACAGTAAAGTATCGATGTTCTGATGCTGGCAGAAGGCGTCAGATTCGAGCCTAGCAACAGCGGAGAGCTATCAGCGACCACGGCGGGACCACGCACGACACAATGATGCTCTTAGAAGAAGTAACGCGCGCAGTATTTGGTTGCTGTTCAGGGGACATCCCGTCCCGGTCTTGTGTGCGCACTCCGTGGTGGGCTGTGCCAAACGCGCTTTCTGTAAAGAGTCATATGTCCGGGTTTTAATTTCCGCGCAGCCCGACTTTGATCGTTTACCTCCCTGCGAGCCGGAAGTCGCCGGCGGCTGGACGCAGACGACAAGATTAGGTATACGTTCGCGTAGAGATGTATTTATGTACATGTATATATGTCTGTCTATGTCTGTGCCTAAGTCTCTGTACGTGTATGTACATGTAGCTCGATGGGTAGAAAGACTGATTGATAGATAAACATATAGATAGATAGATAGATCGGTTGAAATATGCCTTCGTGTACAGTCTTTGCAGGTGTGCCGGCAGGCACATACGCCAAGTGCTGTCGGCAGAGCAGACAGCACCGATCAAGCTTCCGATGGATCAAGGAGTCTTAGCCACAGAACGATTCCCACGCACAATGTTACCTGTCCATGGACGGTGATTCCAGTTCGTCCGCGAGCCTCTTCAGCCAGCGGGCATCGTGGCGCCTTAGGAGTGCAGCCGGGACAGCAACATGAAGTACAGAATGCATACTTGGCATTCGTCACGGTCGTAGTCGTCGTAAGGAATTCTGACAAGGTGCTGCTCTTTGATCAGCTTCAACGTGATGAAGTCATCATCTCCAGAGCACCTGGAAGTGTGTGTGTGTGTGTGTGTGCATCACTGCCAAGCAGCGATGCAATGCATTTCCCAACGAAGACTCCCACAGTACTGATAAGATGCAACGGACATGGAAGCATTGTCATAAGTATGACAAGACAACTGTCCCAACTTTCCTCATGGTCGCCGGTTTCCGCTCCGTTGGTTATCATAGCATGTAGCACAGCTGGGAAGCATCTCGAAAGTAGCACCAGTTTTCCTGACTGGTAAGGGTTTGGGATTTGGGAGTTTCTAAAAATCGGGGATCCAAATATAGTGTCCTAAATTTAGTGGGATCCTTATTGAAAGGACTGCAAAATACGGTACCAACAGTACCCCTAATTTTCGAGAAGTCCCAACAAATTTAGGGATACTGCGAACTGTCTGGAACAAGAAGACAAGGTAAAGGCCCAAGCCCGCTCTCTGGTCATTTCTTGCCAGGAGTCGCCACTTTGCACTTGAAGACTTCCTGTGGAGACGGTCTGGCCGCGAACTCTGCAAGTCTAACTTGACATTTCGTGTGGGAGAATGTCAGACTGCAAGCCTAGGGCCTGGAGCCTTCCATCGTTTTGCCACCAGTGCTGTTCATAGTACGAAGCAACCTTCGCGGTGTTCCTTCCTTCTTGCTTCCAACTTTGGTACTGAGTGGGTCGTGTGAGGAATGACAGGCAAAGACTGCACGAGTACCAAACAAAGCAACCACCATTGACATTGATCTTGATCACTACTTGGTGGATCTTCGGGTTAAGACACGTACCCCGAACACATCTTGAGAAGCTCAGACCCGACGTAGACACAGCCCGTGCTTCGAGATCGCTTTGCTGCAAAGATCTTCTTCGTAGCCCTTATTGAGTTACTGCTGTACGGCACAAGCCGCAGGGAATACCATAAAGCCTTTCAGCCTTTACACCAAGCAAATGCTCATTGCACACTCAGCTTGCATGAAGCATCTCGCAACTGTCAGGGACATGCCTGACCCTGTAATTTGGAGCAGATTCCGCGGCCACAGTAGATGAACAACGATCGGCAAGTGTGAATCCCCGGGGAACACTGACCAGGCACCGCTTTCCCAAAACATAATCTTTTCTGACTGCAAGCAACCCTGGGGCATCGCTTTCCACCACGGATTTGCGACGAGACCGGGAATCGTTTTTCCGTGGGCAAAGAGCGTCTACTTAACCTGCCGCTGCTCTCGAAATCCTCCTAAACCGAAGGGGCAGGATCTTGGATGCAGTCTGGGTTCTCCGAACGAGCCCGACCCCAGCCGTTGGACTATAGTCAGCCTCGGCTTCGGGTTCTTCATTCAGGAATGACCGGTTTCAGCAACCACAGCTTAGGCACAGCCAGGCGAGGATCCAGGGACGACGACGATAGGCTCATTAGCCACAACTCGAGTGCACTAGCCCAAGACCGCGTGAAACTACATCTCATTCAAAGCTCTAGACTCTAGACACCCGTGATCGCGAAGACTTCCTAGGCAGTGCAACTCAGACGAATCACTACAGAAGGCTTCCACTAGCATCATTGGGGCAACAATGGAGGCAAGGACGGTTTAGGTTTAGGGTTTCGGGTTTATAAGGGCTCAGGAACCGAAGCCTCGCTAGCTACACTAGCTGCCGGGGGCGAGGTAGGGAGGAAGCGCGGATTGGCCTTACCATGTCCTGCAAAGCAGTTCAATAACGAGCAAGTGAATCACGGTAAACCTGCCGACTGTGAGACTTTGTCTGGCGGACATTTCCGCATCAGATGCATCTGACAGTGCTCCAGGGAGCGAGACCCTAAACTTGGCCCTGAACCAACATCGCACTCTATCTACAAGGAAATGCCTGAGGCATGGGCGGGGCAAGAGATTCGGGCTTGAGCATTGCAATTTCTCACGGCCCCTTCCTGGCAAAGAGGCCTTGTTCTACTTCTAACTCTGAAGCCACCATTCAGGACATGGTTGCGTTGAACATTGCCGATGCTCAAATGCATGTTGCAGGTTGCTTTGACTACGGTGAGTGGACTAATGATCCGACCACAGTACAAGCGTGCCGATCCTGGTCGCAGCTGAGCTGCCGCTGTCTCCAGAAATAAGGTATCTCAGGGAATGATGCGTTGGTCTCAGCGAAGCCTGCATTTCTCGAGGCCATGCTGACAAGTATGGCCGAATGGTGGAGGTGTCACAGGACTTCGTTGGTAGACCGCAAGTGCTTTATCTGCCGCTATATGCAGCTTTTCTTCTATGTCCGGGCCTCAACGCAAAGGCCTCGAGAGTGACAATTAAACTCAGTTGTTTTTTCTTCGCTCAGTGTGGAAGTTGTGGGCTTTGAAGCTCGAGAGGCCGGAGCTAAGCCATCGCTACCATGCCAAGAGTCCCAAGAGCAAATGAAACTCTCTGAGCAGAAACGACTAGTGCAGGCAGCATTAGCCCGTCATGGTTGTGGTCATCATCTTGGTCGTCATCATCTTCCTCAAGATCGTCAACATGACTTTCCCATCTATGGCCGTCATCAGCAACATTACCATGAGGTACCTTCATCGCCATGTAGCCGCAGTCATTGCTATTATTAGCCCTATACTTGCCCTCCTCCTCCTCGTCCTCCTCCTCCTCCGCCGCTGCATCCTTCTGCTGCTCATTGCCTCCCCTCTGCATGTTACGAAACATCTCCGATTGCACTCCGCGTGAGGTGTCCTCGTCCTCCCCGTCTCTCCCCTCACGCATCCTCCACCATCAATGTGACCCTCCCGAATCTAGCCCGACACATCTGCATCATTAGGCGACGCATCGTGATGTCCTAGTCAGTCCCACTCCTGGTCTTCTCGTTGTCGTCGCCGGCTTTGTCAGGCTTGGCGTTGTCTTTTACCGTCCCCTCAAGAGTATCCTGACCCTGGTCCACAAGGCGATCCACGATAGTTTGGCCAGCCCCTGCTTCCGCATCTCAGTGTCACCATAATCGTCATAATCATCATCGTCAACTGCAGCTGTCGCGGTACTTATGTCATCGAGAACCAGCTGCAAACACAAGCTGCAACACCTCAACTGCCATTATCTCCCTCATGTCGCCACCATCCTCAGGTAGAAACGCTGTTCATTTTCATCATTATCTTCTTCATCATCGCCATCATAACTGTAATTCTCATCGCCTTCAGAGGCAATTCTGCATCAAGGTCCTCCCACCGGAATCATCTTAACAAGCATCACGGTCACCACAACCGTGACTTTCATCGACACCACAAATACCAGCGGAATCATCACGACCACCATCGTTGTAACCACCAATGCCGCCACCATCACCACCATCCACCCTCACATACCCTCACCAATGAATCATTCACAGCATCGAGGTCAAGGACCACGTAAGAGAGGCATCTATCTCACGACCTGCCCTTCAACTCAAGTCAGTGCAGTGCACAGATGTGCACAGTACAACCCAAACATGGACCCGGATACTTGCCAATTTGCCCAGTGGCTGGAAATCGTGAGTGGCAGCCTCTCACCATTCTCCAACTGTTGCAAACCAGTCTCCTGTGTGCTGATTGGCGACAAATCCAGCATGCGGCTGTTAGCCTTGTTTTGTCTAGGAGTCAGGCTGCAAACCAGACTGCAGCCGCAAACTTCTACTCTGCTCGAGAGAACGCAAAACGTTTCCTTCTATGCTGGAGGCTCGCCCTCAGCCACATGCTCGGTAAAGGACACAAGAGGGCCTTTGTGCTTGGTGTCTTCCCTGTGTGTGTGTGTGTTGTGTGTGTGTATATGCGTGCGTATGTATAGATATATGTATATATATACACACACACACATAGGTGTGTGTGTGTGTGTGTGCAAAAATCCAAAATCGACATGCGTATCGTCACATTCACTACATAGGCATGTCTGTCCTATATATGCATGCGTATACGTACCAGTTAATCATACGTGCATATGACTACGACGTGTACACAAGTCGGTCACTCGGTTTGTGTGCAAAGTTGCGCATGAATATCCATTTATGTCCGTGTGTTGCTCTGCAAGACACCCGCTACTGCAAACTGAGTCTTTGCAACCTGGATTGAGACTTCACACGGGATTCAGACTTCACACCTCCCTTCCCCCAAGTCCGAACTCAAGAGTCGGGGAAGCTTCATAGATCTTCGAAAACAAACTAAGGACAAGACATGAAGAAGTGGTCTCTCTAGAGCCAAGTGTCGTCGAAGGCCCGCAGGCGGGGAAGAACATCTTCATCTTCTAGCTGCCTCAAAACAGCTCGGTGGTCTCGTCAGAGCGTGCCTGATCGTTTGTACGTATGTCGTGCAATGTTACCTGCTCCCATTCAAGGGAGCTTCAGGATTCGCGTCAGGAATCGCAAAGAGAATTGAGCCACCTCATATGAAGTCAACACACAAGACTGAATGAATGAAACCAATCACAGGCGTGCATGCGTCCACGGGTGTACGCGGGTAAGTGGATGGTGTGTGTGTGTGTGTGTGCTGCGTATCGGTGTGTGTCTGCGTGTGTGCTGCTGCTGCGACTGCTACCACTTTTGAACCCAGGCTCTATGCTATCATCAGCTGGGTATCGCCTGCTAAAGTCCTAATACTACTACTGCTGCTACTCCTGCTCCTGCTCCTTCTGCTGCTGCTGCTGCTGCTACTGCTGTTGCTACTGCTGCTACGACTGCTGCTACTACTATCTACTACTGCTGCTGCCACTACCACTACCACCACCGCTGCCGCTACCGCAACGGCTACGGTTACTGCTACTTCTACTGCCACCACTACCCTGCCCCTACCCCTACCCCTACCCCTACGACGACGACGGTTGCTCGGTTCATCGATGGACCCAAGCAAGGCAAGCCTTCGGGACTCGAGACAAATCAGCTGAAGCCCGTTAGAGTCCAAGGAGCTCGTAGCGAAAGGCATGGCCGCCAGCCAGCAACACGGCCAAGAAGAGTGCAGCCATTACGGCCGGTTACCTTGGATGAGCGGCAGGTGCTCGACAGCCCAAGTCTGAAACGAACGGACAGCAGCAGCAGCGCCTTGGTTTCTTTCATACTTACACGCAAGCAGGCGCATCGTGTTCAGTGCACTCTGTTGCTTTTGCACACTCACATGCAAACCCATGGCTTCTCAGAGCGCCAAACACCTGCATCGTGTATGACCCCCACGACGCCAGGCAGAAGCGCTAGCACTCGCCAGTCAACCAAAACCACCCAATCAGTCGGGCAATGGTAGGCAACAATCCTATCCCGTTTCATTATAAGACGCCGCATGCAGCCTTCGCCACAGCCAACAAAACAGTCGGCGAAGAGGGCCCGGAACGGTGGGCTTGTGCGGTCTTTGGCTTAAAGGGTAGCGAGAATGAGGGTTCCAAACCAACACAGTGTATGCAAGACACGCGAAGTCTGCATGCAACGAAACCCTGTGCCCTCATAAGCAATGCCGTGCTGCAAGCACGCTTGGATTTGTCAAACCTCCGGCAATGGTTTGGGTTGTTGCTTTGATTTCTGATCAGCCTTCCAACCTAACATTCGCTGGATTCAGATGACAAAGTGCAGCAGCAAGGACTGGTTAATAGCCGTTAATAGCCAAGGTGGAAGCGAATTGACTGATGCTTCAGCACCCCGTGCTTCAAAGCCTGGGCTGTCGGATTTGGCTTGGCTGCTGTGGGAGTAATTGGGACCTTCCCCAAAGAAACTTGCGCAACAGCTCAATTCAATCAAGCCCCCCTCAAACGACTTTCTGTCAAGACTCAAAGCTGAACCTAAAGCCTCCCCGCCTGGTTTCGCAATAACTTGAGCCGAGAGCTTGCAACCAAAGACATAATGAAATGAGCTAATTGGTAAGAAATAGTACTAGTAAAGGTAATAGTAGTAGTAATGGTAACAATCGTAGTAGCAATAGCAATAACAACAAAAATAGTCATG
Organism: Symbiodinium sp. CCMP2592; assembly: GCA_905221615.1. Classification (NCBI taxonomy): domain Eukaryota; class Dinophyceae; order Suessiales; family Symbiodiniaceae; genus Symbiodinium; species Symbiodinium sp. CCMP2592. The sequence goes on from CAJNDT010005914.1 coordinate 66,488, forward strand.
ATGCTAGTAAGCCCTGTTTGCCGGCTGCATCACCGGCATGGTCAGGCCGAGAACTTCAAACTTCAGGTACGATACTACTTCCGTCCTTGCTAGCAATATACAAACACTCTGAAAACACGAGTGCGAGAGAATACATATGACAAGAAAGCAGACTAGAGCGTATAACATAGCAGCAGCAGCTAAGTTCACATTGTTACACGATGCCCTGCTGCGCTCCCTTTTAACACGCTCACACTGTCAGTCAGCACAGAGCAGGATTCGTCCAGAAGCCCAAGTCATACTTGTCATACTTCTCCTGGCATCGGCAGGCGGCGAGATAGGGTACCGTCGAGAGTCCAGTTGCATGCTTCAGATTGGTGCTGTACACGAGCAGACTTATGGAGGGCACATCCCTAACCGCACTAACCGTGATCCGAAACCCGGAGACCACATGGCAACTCCTTGTTTTCAAACCAACAACTCTGAATGTTTTGGTCGTCACAGGTTGGAGGAAGCTACACCAACTGCAAGCTTCAATCTGGCAGCCGCAGATGTCCTGGGGCCAGCGATCAATCGCATACTCGCTGGCGGAAGTGCTCTTTGACTTTCTGGCCGTGTCGAAGCACCCGACATTTGCCTCACATCCACTGAACCGGGACAAGCACCAAGAAACAGGCCAAGTTCCTACAAGAAGCGGAGTCCCAGAATCCAATCCCCATGTCATTTGCCAGTATCAATACCATTAAACATACCAACTTAACGCGAGCAGCACTGGAAGTGGCTCGTCCCAGAAGCATATCACACCAGTCCTGCCACTCCTGCACCTCTGTTGCCCTCGTTGCAGGATCATCTGCACGTCGTCTGAGGTATCACCAGCCGTATCAACCCGACACGCTTTCTGCTTATCGTCATCTCGACAAGAAGCTGAAATTCCTGTCACTCCTTGCTCACTGCTTCTCGGTCCCAGCAGCAGCAGGGGTTGCAGCCCACGCAGAAGCCACAACGCATGACTCCCTCGGCCTGGACATCCAGGAAAAGAGTGACCGGTGAGGTTCGGGTTTGGAATGAAGGAGCTTTGCTCCAGGCTTTGAGGTGTTCGACCTTTGTAGTACCCAGTACGCGAACCCAAAAGCACGCGATCCGAACTCGATCCATAGCCCGCATGCAGCCCGCCCCGGAACTCAGATTTGCAAATAGCTAGGATTTAGGCGCAATTCTGCAGTGGTGTTTGGCTGGCAAGTACACGTGAAGCGCAACAGATCACCGCGAAGCTCAGCTATTCACGGTGTATTGTCTCAAAATGTCTCAACGATAAGTTTCTCACATTTCGGAAAAGCCAACCACTACCGCTTGAGAATTCGGTGGAGCTTTCGACTCGCCGAAGGCAGGCAAGGCTTCAGAACGACTGGTCCAATTGCTATTTAGACTAGAGCCGACAGGCTGTTGCAGCTGTTGGAGCATCTTCCAAGACCAAAACAGCTTGGGGCCGTCGGGGTGTACCTATCGAAACACAGTCCCTAGTCAAATGCACAGCAGTTTACACTGCAAGTCCATAGAGGCTTACTGACCCCAAACAGCGCACTTAGAAATGATTTTAATGTAGTGTAGGAACCTGATTGAGTTCAGAACCCAAGAGGCTACTCAATCAACGATGAAATTCAACACGTAGGAAGGATGACAAAAGTCCTTTTCATGACCCAAGAACAGCTAGAGGTTTCTTAATTTTCTTAATCAGGTTCCTACATTTCGACAGTCGCTTGCTGGTGCGGCCTCGGTCACGTTGTCCACGCACATTTCGCGCTCGAAGGGCTGATCCCCAACGTCGTAGTCCTGGACCGGCGTGGGCTTGAAGAGGGTTTCGACGCTCACACTCGCACAAGGCAGGCAAGGCTCCTCAAAAGGGTTAGGGTTTGGGAGCTCCGGCATCTTGAGGTCACAAAATTGATGGCTGTGATTCGTCGCGGTACAGGTCTTCGTGCTCCGTACTGGAGCGTAGAGAAAGACCGTATTCTAGCACACCTGTGTGCTTGCATGAATCACACTGCAGTCTCAGCAAGGACAACTTCCTAACACTGAGTACTATGTTTAAGTGCTCGGATGCGTCTCTGAATGCTGAAAACTAACCGCTACACCACAACCAGTTCTATGACCACGATCGCGAAGGACGACTTCTCGCTTAAGCCAAGTCTCCAACTTGTCGAGCATGCATTTCGGCACAGGAATGGTGGCCTCAGCTGTTTCGTGACGCACTTCGACGTGGTGTTTCACTCGAACAACTTGCCCGGTTACCCGTAGAGCAGAAGCTCGCCTGGACTTCCTGCGGTCTCACATTACCGGTATGCTAAACGTGCAGGGATGGTCTCATCCGATATCTGTGAGGAAGATCTTGCATTGTTGCTTGTCTGGTGCTTTGATATCCGGCGACGGCACACAAAGCATCCCTTGTCTTCCGGGCGTTCTCATGCAGTGTCCATGTGGCTTCATATTGATTTTGTCATTGGGGGTGGGACAGCTTTTCCGACTGCTGGATATATCCAGCTCCTGACTGGTGAGCACATACTATGTCTATACATGTCTGCGCCACCTCCCCACATTCAGTTAGATGCATGCCATATGGGCTGCATCTGCTAAAAACTCTGCGCCCGCAATGAGCGATACATTAATTTATGTGTGCATATTCAAGACAGACGCAAGTGCATACTCAAGCGCGAGCCAGTACACACAAACACCCACACACACACACACACACACGCGCACACACACACACACAGACACACCCACACACCCACACAGGCACACACGCACACAACCGCACAACCACCCTCGCACGGACGCACACGCACAAGCACATGCACATACATGCGCGCGCATCGAGTCTGTATGTGTGTGTATTTAGATTTACATACACATACGTACATACATAAATACACATACATACATACATACATACATACATACATACACGAGCAAACACACATACCTGTATGCATACATACGCAGGCAAACGCACAAACACGCAGACACATACATATTGAGAGGTACATGACGTATAATATGTAAGTAGGTAGGTCTGTATGTATGGATTTCTGCTTACACAATTTGTGCAGTATGTATGCTGCCAATTGCACATGCGGTGGAGGTACCCAGCTTTATTTATGTGTCATGGTAAATAAAGAGACTTGTTGTAGCACATGAAGGCGAAAGCATGCAGTATTCGTTCAGCAGCAACGACATACCTTCTGCGTGGAAAAGCACACTCGCATAGATGCATATGTGTGCATGGCGTTCAAGCTTGCATCCAACCGTTCGGAAACATGGTCGTCAACATGTTACACAGCAAAAACCGTGTTCGCAACCAGCGGTCAGTAAATACCAGTATTCATGCTGACACCCAGACGCGGTCAAAGATCCAAACGCCAGGGAAACTCTGTTCCTGTTCCTGATCCTGGGTCCCTCCCAGCTGACGGCGTAAATGCCGGTATAATTCAGCATGTACACAAGACCCAGGCAGGGGCAAAGATCCAAGATGCCAACATAGAAGCTTTTCCTAGACATCTTTGAGACCTGATCTGAGGCTCCGTCTGGGCTTCACAAAAGTTCAGTGTAGTTCAACATTCATGCTGCAACCGGGTCAGGGCCATGCCGTATACATAGTAAGATACAGGAAGGACATGGTGATTCCTGCTGCCGCTGCTGTTGCATGCTCTACCACGTTTAATGTTGTACGCACGGTATCAACACAAAGGAAGCCAAACAGCCGTTGTACACCGACTCATCGCGAATGATAGGCCTGCGCACCCTTTACACTCTATGCAAACCATGCGCGACCCCACGTGCCAGGCAGTTCCAGGGTGGCCAGGTCGCGTTGCGATCGATGGGCTTCTCATCAATCATGCTTATGACTTCTGGTGGCGCTTCCTGTGGGATGCAACAGGCACGGCTTTCGGTCTTCGGGAAGGAGGTCCTTGGAAACCTCAGGCAAGGCAAACGGTTAGAGCTGAGACTTGAGAGTCTTCTGGTTTTGGGATTTTGGGGCATCCAGAGATCCATGACCTGACCGTAACCTCACAAGCAAGACTGAGGTCATCAACAGCAGCGGACCCCGAAACCTTTTACCAGCGCGAGCAAACAGAAAGGCAGAAAAGAAAGGATTCATCTGAACTCATGATCATATTCCTTGAGGCCTGCCTCCACATTCTTAGTGTTCAACAATTCGTCGAACGGCAATACGAAACAATAATTACCATTACCACCAGGATGCCCTCGGTTAGCCTAGGAACCTCGGGCTCAAGGATCCGGATTTTCTGGAAAACATGGATAGTTCGATAACTGGAAAACCCAGTACAACGAGCGGCACATTTAAGGTGGGAGCACGATCTCGTTGGTGGGAGCGGAGCGTCAGTACTCACCCCTCAACCCCATGATAAGTGCTTCGACTTGTTGTAACACACGGTTGTGTCAAACAAGCCTGGGACGTGTAGCGCGCAACCGTGAACATGGCATCGCACACACTCTCAGACACAGCGAACTTAGCATTTCCAGCTACTGCCCGCTAAGCCGCCGAGCATTTGGCTGACTCAGGAACCACATTGCAAGGCAGAAACTGTGCAAGAAAACAAGTCACTTCTCGGTAACACACCAACCCTACTCTGCAGCCAGCTGGTAAACAAGTGTCCGCACGAACTGCCCGGCTAGCACCATGGACAGTGCTCTAGGAGCACAGCGGTTTGTGCCTTCTTTAGGCTTCGGACTGTTCCAAGGTAACATGATGTTCAAGGTGCATAAACCTGCACTATTCATGCAATGAGAGCCAGCCACGGCCTCCGTTGCAGTGGCATGGGCAAGCAAGCCTAGAGTTGTCGCCTACCATGTGCCTTTACATCTCCAAGAAATAAGAGATATGTGCTATGTGTTTGTACACGGCAGTTGAAAATGAGATTAAACTTGTTTGCTCTCGCCCCCCTCCCCGTATATTAAAACTCCTGTACGATGAGAACTCAAGCCCGGTCCCGTGCATTAGGAAAAGCAAGCGTCGTAATCCGTCTTGATGATCTGCTCCAACACGGGAAGGATAGTCGCAATTGGGGCACGCATACCTGGGTAAAGTCAGGCTTCGAGGCAAACCAAAAGACAGCTACCCGTCCTGAAGGACATATGTAATATGGTTTGTAGTAGTGGCAGTGGTACTGGTCGTGGTAGTGCCAGTTGCAGTCATAGTCATCTTCATAATCATAGTGAAAATTAGTATTCATAAAAATAACAGTAGAGATAATAGTAATAGTAGTAGTAGTAGCAGTAGTAGTAGTAGTAGTAGTAGTTGCTGTAGAAATAGTAGCAGTAGTAGTAGTGGTGGTAGTAGTAGTTGTCGTACTAGTAGTAAAGTAGTACTAGTAGTACTAGTAGTAGTAGCAGGAGTAGCAGTAGTAGTAGTAGTAGTAGTAGTAGTAGTAGTAGTAGTAGTAGTAGTAGTAGTAGTAATCGTAGGAATAGGAGCAGGAGTAAGAGTAGTAGCAGTAGTAGTAGTAGTAGTAGTGGTGGTGGTGGTGATGGTGGTGGCGGTGGTGGTAGTAGCAGTACGTAGAAGAAGAAGTAGTGGTAGCAGTAGCAGAGCAATAGCAGTAGCAGTATCATCATCATCACACTCGCTGCGGACGGTAAAGTCGCAATGCGCTGATTGGAGCAGGAATCACCTGGCGCACAGTGGCGCACGATCACGCTTGGATCGTCTCGGAACTAACTACGTTGTGCCCCGAAGGGCCTATGCGGAAGTGGCAGCACTCCTCAGTCTGTATACGAGTATGTAGCTGGAGGTGGAAAGGGCTTCCGGGCGAATGGATTGTGCGGCTCTGTTGTCATCTGTGTAATGCCAGAGGGGTGTAACATCAGAGCGAGGCTTGAGTGCAGCACGGTAGTGCCCAGTGACCGTAGTAGGTCCGATATGCTGGACAATCGCCTGAAGCTGATAAGTTCTCCAAATGACGTCTTCAGTGGAGGTGGGGGTCCATTGAGGAAAGAGGACTTCCTGATCTGCTTCGATGCGATGGTCACTTTTGGTAGCAATGCCCCGCTCATTGCAGAATCTGTTCAGCTGTACAGCCACAGCTTCAGTACCTGAGATCAAGGCGTGGCGACGTTTCTGCGAGTACCAACGATTGATGCAGGACTGGGCTGAGGTAGCAACGGCAGGAGAGGCATCTTGGATACCAGAAAGGATGAGTGGACAAACCCCGCCTTCATCCTGGAGCACTCTGCGGTCATCATAAGATTGCCAGAGGCCTTGGAAGCAGGGTGCATTTAGTACCTGGTGAAGGTGTAGTAGGAAGTCCGCGGCATCGTGCTGTCTGGCAGGATTAGTCCAGCGCCGGAGTGCCTGTCGCCATGGTAGAAGGGACCATAGCGTCAGTTGTTGTTGCTTGCGCGCCTGCGCAATGAAGCTCCTTATCGGTTCCCGGTCCAGTACCTGAAGGGATGAGGCTGACAGGGACGCAATCCAAAGGTAGGTCAGGAGGCAAGCGTGGGAGTAGCAGTAGTTGGATGGGTTGTGAAGCCGCAATGTCGGAAGTAGTGCTGAGGTCTCGGCTGCTGTCGTGGCATGGGAATGTTCATGGATTGCAAGAGGATCTGGAGCTGCTGCGCCAGGGCTGATCTTTGGAGGCGATCCGGGCGAAGGGTGCAGCCCACCATGAGGAGAGAGGAGTTGTGCGAGAGGAGCTGGAGTAGCTCCCAAAATCGGGCTGTCTGCTCCCCTCGCCATCCCACTTCCAGAAGCCAGGTGACTGTGCTTCCCTCCATCTTCTCCTCCAGTTGCCTCGTGGCGTGAAAGCGATTGAGCAGCTGTGGCTGCACACTCAGTGTCGCCAGCTCCTGAGCCACTTCCACCACCTTCTGGGCCGTTAGCGGCTCTCGGTCCGGGATGGCTTGCATGGCACCTTCCTTGTTGTTCCACTTGCGGTAGCCAAATCCCGTATTCGGGTTGTACAGCTCCATCTGAACAGCCTGTTCCCGTGCGTCCGCCTGATCTATCACCTTCTGCGCACGCTGCGCCAACTCCAGCATCAGCTTCTGCCATAGGATGATGCGCATCGGCTGCGTGATGGCGTCCGGGTTGTTCCATCGCAGGTCGTGCCAACCTTGGGCTGTGGCGAACAGCTTGGGGAGGATGGTGCTTTCCGTCTGGGTCGTGAGGAAGAGTGTCTCATGAGGAGCCTGGCCATGGTGTGGCACATGAGGTGGAGATCTGGGCCGGAAGTAGGCCCGTATCCCTGTCCTTGGCGCTGCCAGGGAGGCTGAGGATGGTACCCGGAGGGGCGACCTCCTGGCCGTCTTGGTTGTCCGCCTTGGTGGGGAGACCGTCCTGCTGGTGCCGACTGGTTCGGATGGCCTCGGCCCGCCGCGCCTTTCCCTTTGCCCGGTGGAGGGGCTCCTTTGCTGTTGTCGCGGTGCCACTTGGAGGGTCTGTCCGCTGTCTCTTCCGCCGGTGGGGGATGTGAGGTGTCCATTGGTTCGCTCTGGGCGGGGAGGTCTGCTGCCTTCGGCGCCGGTGACGGCGGGTTCGGGATCAGGCGTACCTGTGCCTCGATACTCTTGAGCTCCATGGTCGCCTCCTCCAGGTCCTCCGGGTTGACTTGATGGGCGTTGAACATCGAGGGCAGAGTCATGTCGGACCTGGGCCGTGTGGGCAGTACTGTGCATTTCGAAGGTGGCTTGCAACAGGTGGACCAGGAACAGAACTGCACACTCAGTGGCGTGCTTGATGGGCGCTCCCGTAAGAGACAGGCTGCAGTAGCGACAGGTTTTCCCGAGGGCCAAAAGCCTGCGGTGGGTCTGCATGCGGCGGACTGCTTCTTCACAGCATGCAATCATGGGAGGGTGCTTGGCTTTAATGTGCGCGCGGAGGCCGCGGGCTTGGGTCAGCCAGTACGGGCAATGTTGCACTGCCTGAGGAAACGCCTTTTTCATCCAGGAGGCAAGCTGTTCCCAGGTGCCTAGGAAATAGGGCTGACACTCGGGTCTATGGTAGAGCGGTGTCGGGTTTAGGTTGAGTTTTGGGGGTAGAGTGTGAAAGCCGTCTGGCACAAGGGTTCGGCAGGATTTCGTGGATATATGCACGCGCAGGTTGTGCCAGGAGTCACACTGCCGAAGGCAGTGTCGACATTGCGGTAGACCTTCGCGGCCATGTTGCCAAACAAACAGGGCATGTTCATCCGCCGCAAATGCGGGCTTGGGGACCAGGGTCGTGGCCGCGTCGGGATCCATGGTCACCGCAGCAGCTGAAGAGGAGGAGGTAGGTGGACCTGCGGCAAGGGTAGGTGTGGTGGCAGGGGCTGATTCCGGCGCAGGAGTTGATTGTCGGACCTGCGTCTGGTGGGACTTGCGCATGTGCAGGCGCACAGCTTGCAGCGTGCTGTAGCCGACCCCGCAGATCGGACAGCATAGCGGTCTATAGCTGAGGGCGCTGCTGAGTGGTTTAAGGTGAGCCCGGGTCGATCCTGTGTCCTCCGAGGCAGGGATTCCGGTGGGGTCTGAGTCGGTGACGGCAGATGTGGTCGAGTAGTCCTGCAACTGATCGAACCAGGTCTCCTGCGCATCGGTCGGGAATTCTGGGGACTGTTGAAGGTGGCGTTGGATGCGCTGATCCAAGGTGTCTCCCGGCGACTCAAGGTGGCTGCGACGAAGGAGGTCGCACGAGGTGACCTTGGTAACATGGCCCGGGAGTTTGTGTATGAGTCGGAGTTGGGCGTGGACAAATTGGGAGAGGAGTGTGCGGGAATGAGGGGTTACACCTGTGGCCTCAAGGGAGTAGAGGGCGACTGGGTAGACACAAGTCCTCCATACTCTGATTTTGCTTTCCAGGGTCAGGGCCCGGCAGCGGAGGACTTTGGCAAGTCGCCAGTATGCCTGCCATCCGAGGTGCAGACGATGCTGCAGATTGAGGGTCTCGTGGCTCTGGTATGCTATTCGAGCTCCCAGGTGCGTGTGATCCACCACAATTTTGACGGACATGATACTGCGACCGACTCGGAGCTTAATGGCAGTTTCGCCTGTGTCCAGCTTCATGAGCCTGGGGCGTAGAGTGCTCCGGGCCGCGGTTCCTTGTAGGTTTAGCAAGAACACCGTTTTTGTAGGCGAGACGCGGAGGCCTGAGTCGTGGAGGAGCTGAATGAGCAGCCCTGCGGCACGCAGGCTGGAGCGAAATTGCTCCTGGGTGCGTATGGTCCAGGAGGCCCAAATGTCGTCCGCATAAAGAGTGGGTTCTCCCAGCAGCTCCTTCTTCTGATTGGTGATCTCCTTGAACCTCAGATAGAGCTTGGTGGTGGCCATGGACCATAAGAGGGGTGAAAGTCCGCATCCTTGGCGAATCCCTTGCGAGAGCGCGACCTCTTCGTGGTGTCCCGCCAGCTCAAAATTGAGCACGGCTTGATCATGTATGTGTAGCGCGAGCGCCACTTCCTCGGTGGTTAACCCAGCGGCCAACATTGATTCCACAAACTGGTGTCTGGGCAACGAGTCAAATGCTTTGTCGACATCAAGGCTGAGTGAAAGGCCGCCAGCAATCTGGCTTGGTGTCGCCCCTGAATGGCGCAAGTGGCGTTTGGGGACAGCCGCGGCCGCCAGAGTACGGGCCTCATGAAGGTGGCTGCAAACTCGGCTGATGGCGTCGGTGGTGCTGCGGCTACGGACATAGGCGAACTGAGGCGCCTGGCGGATGTAGGTCTCTGCTCTGTCCCTGATGCGGTCCGCCAACATCATCGCAAGTATCTTGCTGCCTGGAGGGAGGAGGCAGATGGGGCGCAATTGTTTCGGAAGCCGTGCCATGGAGACCTTCGGGATGAGACATACATGCACGCGGTGCCAGTCCTCCGGGAGATGGTAGGTAGGGGGCTGAAGACAGTGGTGCAATCCCGCGGCAATGTCCTGTCCTATGGCATCTGAGGCAGCCTGCCAAAGTCTTGCCGGCACATAGTCCGGGGGAAGTGCCTTCCGGACTGGGAGTCGAGCAAGGGCACTAGTTACTTCCGCATCCGTGAAGCTGATGTTCGTGGTGGGCTGGGGTGGAGCGGGGCGGGTTTTGGCAGTTTGATAGAGACTCTCGAAGTGCTGACGGATAGCTTTAAGCTCGTCTTGCGGAGCCATTAGCATTCCATCGCTATCGCGAAGTTGAATGCGAGAATGTCTGGTCTTGGGGGCCAGCAATCTGGTGGCTTTGTAGAGAGCGCCGGGCTCAGTGCTTTGTTCTGCCTCGCTGAGGATGTGGTCAAGGCGCTCTTGTTTACGGAGTTTGCCGCGTTTGTGAAGGATGTTCTGGGTCTGCCGGATCTGCTGCGCAAGTTGGAGTGCCTGGGCCTTCTGCGCAAAGGTGTCCGTAGGTTGTAATTGTTTGAGGCGCTTTAGTCGCCAGAGCTCCTTGACAGTGATAGCAGCATCGGGCTCGTTGGTGTCCTGGCGGGTCTGCCCTGTCGGGTGGAGTCCAGCCGATGCGATAAGGTGGTCCCAAGTTTTGCGGAGGAGGTCGTTGATATGTCTGCATGGGTCCTCCCCCAGAGGGGTTGGGTGGAGGCGCAGTTGGAAGGCCATGGAGTGCGCCAGTTTGGGACCGAGCTCAGGGTCCTGGGCCATGGCCGCGCGCACAGCTGCGGCGGTACAGGTCTTGGATGGTGGCTTAGGTGATTTGGGTATCAGTTTGGGGCCAGGCCAGGGCATCGTGGTATGCATGGGGAGGTGGCGGTTGCCTTGTAGGGGAACAAACGGTACTTTGCGCAGAGCTCCTGCGCGGCGGGTTTGACGGTCAGACTGACCCTCACGGCAGAGGATATAGTCAATGCGAGTACGAGTGGCATGCTGTCCGGTGCCCGCAACGTATGTAGCCGCATTGGCCTGGCGGCCGAAGGTGGTAACGGCCAGGAGCTGATGATCCCTGAGGAGGGTCTGGAGTCTACCGTAGTCCTTCTGTGGTGGCGTTGACTTATCCACTCTGTCCGCTGACCGCGCAAGTCGGGGGGCGTCCGGTGGTGGCACGCACTGGGTGTTGAAGTCTCCCAGTACCACAAGCTGATGACGCTGGGCAATACGGCCAATAAGGGTTGATAGAGAGCCCCAGACCTTTTCTCTGCACTCTAAAAGCTTTTCCTGTGTGGGGGTGGTGGTGGAGTTGGTGGACCAGCAGTGCTGGTAAAGGCTGATGAGGGAGATAGGTGGCTCAGTGGCGAGTTTAGTGTACAAGATCCGGCCTGGCAAAACATGGTCCGTGCGCACCTGATGTGTGCTGGCCAAATCCTGGTGGATCAGGTGGAGGATGCCTGCGCTGCGGGACTTGCCACCCAGGGAGCTGTGTAGGTGCCAGTAGCCTCGGGCCTGCCATTCGCTGGTGAAGGTCCAATGGGTCTCCTGGATGGACAGAGCGTGGACCGGTCGTCCTTGTAGGGCCTCCAGGTGTAGCCAGACATAGATTTCATCAAGCTTGGCGGTACTAAGGCCTCCGGCGTTCCAAGAGAGGATTCTGAATCTGTCCAGGGTAGTGGCAGTCTCAGGCTGGGTGCTGGCAGAGGCCTGGGCACAAGATTGAGATGGCACGGGGGTGTCGGAGTGATAGAGTCGGCCTTTGTATCGAGCGGTTCCTGTGGTGGCAAGTCGTCGCAGGAACCTGGCATAGGAGCGTTTCTTGACAGACGAGGTGAGTGCTGCAGGTGGCGATGCAGTGTCGCCTGAGGTAGATGGCGCGCGAGGCTTCGCCGCACTGTGCGGCCTTCGAAGTGCAGTGATAGCGACTTCAGGGGAGTTCGCGACTGTCTCCCCAACCCTCGCACCTGCCGAACTCAGAAGCTGCGATCCTAGTATGATGGCCTTGAGATAGGCTGGTGTGTGTCCTTTAGTTTGCTGCTGAGTTCGGGCCCCGGATTTGGGACCGGGGCGGCTCGCTATGGTAGAAAAGAGGGTGTGTGTGTTAGGTCCACTCCATGTGTTGTAGGGCTCACTGTCGCCCAAGAGGAATATGTCAGAATCAGACTGGCACTGTTTGAGCCTGAGGGTATGCACGGACTGGGAGGAACCAGAACACAGTGCATTATTGCAGGCTGTAAGCAGTTTTCGTATGATCATCATTGGTGGTCCGTCCAGCCTCACCCGTCCTTTGGGGAGGCAGATATAAGTCCTCCAGGGAGGTCTAGTCCAGGCTGTGCAGGTCCAAGGCCAGGGCTTCACTCGGCTTTTGGATGGTCGGGGGGAGGCGGAGGCTGGTACCAGACTTTCGGGATGAGCAGGCTCGACAGCGTCCGTGCGGTCTGGCGCAAATTGGTGGTAGTGGAGCCTGCACAGTCCGCAGCACAAACTCCGCTGGGTCCTCTGCCACGGCGTGTTCGGCAGTAGCGGCGTCTCGTAGCTCAGCTCGCCAGGCACTGTGGCATAGGGAGATCTGGGGCCAGTTAGCGAAGATCGGAGTCGTATCAGAAACCAGCCGGTAGCCAGCGCAAACATGGAATGCGGGCGACGCCTCACTTGACGTGTGGGCCTGGCTGGGGCGAGGACGTCCCTGACAAACCGCGCAGGTCTCATCGGGCCGCACTGCTTGATAGCAGTGCGGCCACCCTTCCATCCAATGGTCTCTGCACACAGGGATAGAAATGGCCGAGGCGTTTCGGAGTGAAGTGGCTCTGGCACGGCGAAAGCCTGATAGTCTGCGTGCTTCTCTTCGCGCGGACCTGTCGCCAGGAGGGCCAGGGGGCCGTTGCATGCTATATGACCGAGGTACAACGGCGCTGAGGCCGGCGCTGTTGCGAGAGCGGGTGGTGCGCTGCCACTGAGATCTGACATCCAGACAGACACTAGAGGTGGGGGCGGCAGTGCCTGGTCAGGCAGTGAGTGTGGCTTCCAGGTCCCCGGCCACAGCTGCCACCCGTGAGATGGGGTTGAGAAGTTCGGCGGGTCACGCAGGTCCAGGCTTTAGTGTGGCAGCAGAGTGAGTGCGTAAGGCAGCTAGGCAGGGTAGAGCCGCAGAGGGTCGCACTCCCTTTTTGTAGCGGAAGCAGCCTGGCCTGGGAGGAGTCACTCAGGGCTCTCCAGGCTCTCGAGGCTCGCGATGCTCTCAGTCTCCGTGGCAAGCGTCCAGGCCGACTCACACAAGGGCAATCTCTCGACTTCAACTTCCACGGTGACCCACTGCTCCTCAGACTCCGGGTGGGTAACATCCGGGATCCTGTCTTCGAACGGAACACGGGGAGGACGGAACCTGGTTTTGGCCTTGGAGTAGTCGGAGTCCAGCTGCAGAACGGCAGCTGGTTCGTCCCAGTCGGGCTCCAAATGCCAGATGCTGGGTGCCACCGCTGGTCCAGATTCCAGGGGCGGAGGTGCCCTCTCCTCCGCTTTCTTGGGCATCTTTTTGGGCTTCGGCGGCATTCTCTTGGGGACCTCCTTCGGCGCCACATCTGAGCTGCCCTGACTGCCCATGCTGGCTGCTGGGAGGCCTGGACCATCTGGATCGTGGTGTCGTGGGGAGCCTGAGCCGGCAGCTTCTAAAGATGCCCGCGGGCGCTTCTTCGGAAGAGCCGTCCGGCGTCGTCGCCGGTTTGGGCCGTGCCCGTGGCTGTGGCTCGGAGTCCGGCGGAGAGTCCTTCCGCAAGTCGTCGGCCTGGGGCTCAGCAGCTTCCGGATCTCCTGCCCCTGCCCGCATCGACCGCCAGATGGCCATGGAGTACCTAGTGATAGGTGGAGGCGCTCGTCTCCAGCGGGCTCTTTGTAGAGCGCGTCGCGTAGCCAGTTGTCGGGCCCTCCTGAGGGGGCATTGCCCTTGGCGTCCTCGAGGACGGAGTAGCCACCAAGGGTTGATCGGAACCATTGTGCGCACGGCGGGTGGCTCACGCTACACGAGGCAATGGCAGGGCGCCTGGGACCCATGCATGCCTGGGCCCGTCTAGGAGTGCCTAGCATGGGGCTATGAGTCAAGCCTTGCACCGGGGTGGGGGGAAATTGGTCCTCCCTTGGAACCTGTTCTGCTCCCTGGACGTGTGCCATGCTGTTCTGCTGTGAGCAGCACAGATAACAGGCATCTTCAAGTGAGGCGCTGCTGGCAACAATGGCAGTCAGCTGCAGCAACCGGCGTAGCATGCAGTAACCTGGGATCCGAGGCCGCAGCAAGTCTGGCGCCGGAGGAGGGCATGTATTTCCTTCGGCTGTGTTGTGCTTGGAGAAGGTACCTGCACTGGGACAAGTAAGGCAGTGTCGCCGCATGGCACAGTTGCAGCAACGAGTTTGGTGGAGGCAGGCACACCGGGCATGCCGCTGGAGAGCCACCTTCGGTGGCACAGTGCCAGCTAGGACACAGCTGTCGCGTGCAGCTCCGGCTCAGCCCCTCTCATGGCAGGAGGCGAGGGCGGTGCCAACCTCAGTACGGCATGCATTGGTTGTGATCGACCAGGATGGCTCAGAGTGAGAAGGCTGAGCACTGCAACTATTGCTGCTGGCAGGGTGCCTGTGAACGGCAGTGCAGTTATTTTTCCGCCGGCTTGGGCAGTGATTGACGTCCGGGTGAACCGGAAGAAGAGCACGCCAAGGAGGCAGTACCTGAGGCCAGTGGCCGCGTCGAGGATGCTGTGGAAGAGGTTCTGCTGCACTGCTCCTTCTAGGGACCACCAGATCCAGATCCAGATCCATTGGGCCCACTGGGACGGATATGGATCGTAATTGTCCATCCTTGAGTGTGGACCGTGGTAGTGGTGGAAGTGGGGGCAGCTGCTCGGATCGGTCGAGACGGAGGTCTGGGTCCCGGGCTAGAGGGGCCAGGGCCGACAGGTCCACATCCTCCCGCAGGTGGTCTGGCTCCATAGCTCGCCGCTGCTCGGGGGACTGTTAGTCGTAAGTGGGCCTGGGGAGTCCGTTGGGACAGCTGCTGGCAGGGGAGCCATGGCTCCTGCAGGGGTAACCCATGGCAGCGGTGGGGCCGGCGAGGCCTCGACGGTTGCCGGCGGTCCCACTGGAGCCGGTGATCTGCTTCGCGGCCGGTTGACAGGAACCGGAGAGGTGGCGGACCTCGTGGCGCGGCACTGGAGTCTGCCGGCTCATCTGGTGAATCAGGGCTGCTGGGAGACGTCGGCTCACTAGTGCTCTCCGCCGCAGCGGGCTTAGCCTTTGCTGAGGAAGCCGCTGAGCCCCTGCCACGGCCTCGCTGATTCCTCGGTGCCATGGGGCCTTCCGCCTGTTGCCGGGCTGGCCTACAGAGTCTAGGCGGTCTCGAGCCGCAGCAGCTGCCGTGATTCCTCGGGTGACTCTGAGCACAAGGATGTAATAGTGCACGGTGCTGCTGGGGCGGCTGCAGAGGAGCCAGCGTCCGGACAGACAAGGTGAAGGCTGCAGTCGCTGCAGTCGCTGAGGGCTCCCTGCGGGATCGTGGGTAGAGGGAGTTGGCTCGGAGCATGGATGTCTCGGCAGGTGATGCCCGCGCGCCAGGCTAGTTTTGCTCTGCATGCCTGGTCCTAGCTGAGCTCGGGTCCTTACGAGAGAAGCCTCACACTGTAGAGGATGAGGGCGACTTCTGGTCACAGTCCTGCACCAAGGATCGTTGCAGTAGTAGTGGAAACAGAGTGGCTGCAACAGGACAGAGCTGAGGCATCGGCATGCTTTGGCACGGCTCTTGGCTGAGCTGGAGGAGCGAGGTCGCGAGGGCCGGCTGCCCGTGGTGGCGGGCTGGAGGAGTTTGGTAATGAGCCTTCCCGGTTGGAGGGGGCTTCCGGTTACAGGTGGGTGGGTTGACACGGCCTGGGTGTGGCTGGCTCTGAGTCAGAGTAGTAAGAGTAGCTGTCGTCCTCCAGTGGTCGGCCTTGGTCTGCCCGGTGTTGTCGGTAGAGAGCTGGGGGCATGACAGGTGGACCTGGATCCGCTGCTCTTGGTCTCGTCGAGGGCCTGTCAACTTGTCGAGAGGGGGAGGCTCTTTTCCGAGGGGAATCCTGCTGTTGGACAGTGGTGCCGCTGGGAACTGCGTTCCGGCGTGGCTTCTTAGGCGGCGACGGTGTGCCCTGGGGCCGCGCTGGCTTGGAAGGAGGTGGTCTGTTCGAAAGGCTTCGAGACCGGAGTCTCCGCCTGAGCTTCGTGCTGGGCGGCCGTCGGGAACGCGAGGAAGAGCGCCGGCTGTGGGCCAGTCTCGTCGACGAGGTGCCCGGTCTGGAACGGCCCGCGGACCTCAGGCGAATTGGGGCCGTCTCTGGCCTTGGTCCCAGGCCTCTCCTGTCTTGCTGCTGTTCTTGCATAAGCTCCTCATGTAGGCGCTGCATCCAACCTGGAGAGCGATGATAGAACGCCTCGGAGTAGATGGTGCAGGGCGGAGGTGCGGCTTCCCGTGGGTGTCGAACAGCTCCACACTCCTGGGTGTACAGACGGTTCAGCCTGCCAGGGCGAGACTTGTCAAGTCTCCGCTTGCTGTCTGACCGCGGCATCCCGTCAGAGGCCCTGAATATCAGGTCTAAAGGGGACCAGGGCAGGTTTCCTGTTTGAGAGGTACCCAGCTGCGTCAGAGGCCAATCACAACAAGACAGAGGAGCGGCGCTGGCTGTAGGCAGTGGCGGTGGCCTACTCGATGAGAGGGCCTGTGTGTTCGGCGGAGGCAGGCGGACCTCAAGGTCCTTCAGGAACGGCACCAGGCAGCTGTGGCAGGAGAGAGCAGACATGTGTCGGAAGGCCCTAGTACATAGGTCAGGGCAGTGAGGCGCCGGCTCGGCGAGAGCTTGCGCCTGCATCGCGTGGGGCGGTCACATCGGCGTCCATGGAAGCAGGTGCCGAGGGACAGGCCACCGCAGGCGAGGACCCCTCTAGCCTGGGTGCACGGGCAGAGGTGAGCGGGTTCCAGCTGACACAGGTCTTCGCGTGAGTAGCGGGCTGCACGACGGAGCCACCTGAGCGAGTGCAGGGGAAGGTCAGGCAGGGAGGGGTTCCTAGGAGGCTAGGGTGGCAGACGGAGGGTTTTGGCCGGGCGCTGTCCCGTGCTAGTCTGTTGGACCTTGTTGTCAAGGCGTGCTTCCTCAGGGCTTTGATACGGGCTCCTTGGAGGTCGGCGAAGTAGAGGCAGGAGCCGGCACGCCCTTAGGAGAGCGAGATCGTGATGTCGCTCTAGGGCCAAGTGAGGCTGTGGATCCCGTAGGGAGCTCAGCCAGTGAGGCCAAGGAGGCATACGCCCTTTCCGCCTCGTCTGCCGCTGCCAGAAGATCCGCTGTCTCAATCGAATCCGGGGAGCCTTGGGGTCGGGTGCCTGTGCCTGAGCAATACGTTCCCAGTTATTGGTATTCCAGACCTGGTTGTGGAGGCCGGCACGGTAGCGTTCTCTTGCAATCGAGTCGTCCAGGGTCCTGTGCAGACTGGCCAGCGTCTCATTGAGGCTGTGGTGCTCCGAGAGCGGAGGCGATCCGGATGAAGCAGCAGGTCGGTCTGAGGGTGACTGGGCCATGACTCGGCAGATCCTTGGTGTGCAGCCGGGGCCCGGGTAACAGGACTAGATGTCAGCTTGAGCCTGCAGACGTGAACAGGAGTGTCGGAGAGGCAGGGCAGCGTCCAACTGCTGTGCCATACGTGGTGCATCGACACAGGCTGAGGCTCGCGCCGCTTGGTCCAGGGCAGTGCTGTCGAGCACGGAGATTTGGACCCAGATGCTTGCGGATTCTGGGGAGGAGTGAGGGAGAGGCAGGCCAGGAGGAAAAGAAGGTGTAGGAGCTGCACCATCCTGCAGCCTACGTCTACGAGCACACACACACACACACACACACACACTAACTGTCTTCGTTCGAGCCCAGGTGCTTAGCAGTAGCAGTAACAGTAGTGGTAGTAGTAGTAGTAGTAGTAGTAGTAGTAGTAGTAGTAGTAGTAGTAGTAGTAGTAGTAGTGGCAGCCGTAGTACTAGCAATGCGGATGGAGGAAATCTTGCACCGCTTTTAAGAAATGCTATGTAGAGTCACCCCGCGCCCGTTGCTTAACATTGCTATGAACACAAGGTTTTGTTAAATCGTTCCGCTGACAAATATAAATCTGGCACCGCCCCAAGAGATGTGTCATCAATATGGCTATGAACACGGGGTTTTACTAGATCGTTCCGACGACATAAATCTTCCACCGCCCCAAGAGATCACTAAGAGATCTGTCGTCAATATGAAAATGGTGGTGCGGGGTTGTTGCGTGGATGTGTACCCAAGACAGTGGATGTAGGTGGTGCAAGATTTCCTCCTAGTAGTAGTAGTAGTAGTAGTAGTAGTTGTTGTTGAAGCACATGTAGTAGCAGTAGCAGTAGCAGTAGCAGTAGCAGTAGCAGTAGCAGTAGCAGTAGTGGCAGTAGTAGTAGTAGAAGTAGAAGTAGAAGTAGAAGTAGAAGTAGAAGTCGTAGTAGCAGTAGTAGTAGTAGTAGTAGTAGTAGTAGTAGTAGTAGTAGTAGTAGTAGTAGTAGTAGTAGTAGTAGTCGGAGTAGGAGTAAGCGTAGTAGCAGTACTACTAGTAGCAGTGGTGGTGATGGTGGTAGTAGTAGCAGTACGTAGAAGCAGTAGAGTTGTAGTAGTAGCAGTAGTAGTAGTA
>CAJNDT010005914.1:90000-95000 GCA_905221615.1 Symbiodinium sp. CCMP2592
AGCAGTAGCAGCAGTGGCAGAGGAAGTAGCGGTAGCACTAGCATCAGCAGCAGTAGCAGTAGCAGTTGCAGTAGCAGCACCAGCAACAGTAGCAGTAGCAGTGGCAGTGGCAGTGGCAGTGGCAGCGGCAGCAGCAGGGGCAATAGCAGCAGGAAGAACAATAGCATTAGCGGTAGAAGTAGAAGTAGCAGTAGTAGTAGTAGTAGTAGTAGTAGCAGTAGCAGTAGCAGTAGCAGTAGCAGTAGGAGTAGGAGTAGGATTAGTAGTAGTAGTAGTAGTAGTAGTAGTAGTAGTAGTAGTAGTAGTGGTGGTAGTAGTAGTAGTAGTAGTAGTAGTAGTAGTAGCGGAGGTAGTGGTGGTGTCGTCGTCGTCACCTCACTGTATCTACTGGTACTTGCACAAGTCGCAGAACTAGTCTTGTAAGGGCCGCAGCAAATGACGGCAACCGAAACTCCCTTTTTCTACTTGCCTCCTGTGTCGAGACCTTGTTGCGAATGTGATGTCAGCAACAGCATTTTGTGCTCTCAATCCGGGGGGCACTTGTCGTCACGACAGCTGAGCATTGCGTTCTCCAGCTTTAGATCGGTGTGGATGATTCCGCGGGAATGCAAGGCGTCAACGCCTCCAGCAAATGGTTTTTGCGCTTAGCACGACTAGAGTTTCGACCCTCGGAAGAGCCTCCCCAAGGAACTTGGAAAGGGGAACGCCGCCTCAAACATCTAGCTCCAATCGCTGTGAGAACTACCGGTTTTGGATTGCTTACATCAGAAAGGCCATGATAAACATCATGAACATGGAAACAAAAGAACTGTGTTTTTGTGCTCATCTCACACACGTCTCTCTGCAAGTGCCGAGCTGAGGTGGCCATTGGTCATGATATAAGCAAAGCAAAGTAGAAATGTGTTAACCGTCCTGTACAAATACACAAATACAATGTAAATGCATGTGTCTCTGGTATGGCCTGTGTACCCCTCACCACCCCTCCCCGCAAGAGGCTCCAAATCCACTCCAGCCCTCCGAAGCACAGTTTAACCCCGTGCGAAGGCATCTTAGCTACAAGTAGGGCCTTGAGCCCAGGATTGCCAAGCTTGGCTTCTCCTAATTTTGTGTCGCTTACTATCGGTGACTAGTGCTCTGTATGGCCCCTAGTTCGACCATTCAATAACCCTAAACCCTAAACGTCCTTCGGGCAACTCCTCTGGCGCCTACGAGCTCCTGGCACATGTTTCTTCCCGATGGCTGATGTTTACCAACTCTCCTTCATTTGCAACTTGATTGAATGACTGCTATTTTTTCCTAGATGTGGTCCATGTCACGAAGTGGCTTAGCAAACAAAATGTTGCTATTCACGTCAGTTCTTGTCAAACTCAAATCTGCAGGTTTCGAGAGCCGTGCTCACAGCGGGCCCAGAGCTACATAAACCTCCCCTTCTAGCCCACTCGCTTGTATCAGTACTTCCTGCGCTTGGGCTTGCCTTACTGCCATTCCTATTCTCAAAGTATTGCTGCTCCAATGGACACTGGAAGCCTAAGTTAGAACATAATCGCTTGGAGTTGAAAAACCATTTCACCAGAGGGTTAAAAAGCCGTCCCTGCGTTATGCATATACACCTCAAGCTATGAAATTATTTTACTTCGAACATCCCCACCCTAGCGCCTTGTCCTTCCTACACACAAATCCTAAGACCTAAAGAACCCGAGCCTAAACCTTAAACCCTGGTGTTCCCGAGCACTCCCGCGGGCCGTCACGCTGCCGCCGACAACCCTGGTATTCCCAAGCACTCCCGCGGGCCGCCACGCTGCGGCCAACACAGCAAGATTAGGGCTGATGTTTCACGCGCGTTGTGATGGGGGTTTAGGTGTGGAACAAGTGTGTTTGTATAGCACAAAATATGACAGAAGAGTACGTGTGGAATTTGCTTGTGACAAACGAGTCCGATGCATTAGGAATTCAGCCTCGAGGCTGCGAGACCCCGGCAGATTCCAAAGTTGGGATTGGGCACTCCAGGGAATCTCACGGTAGTCTGTGTCGCGGTGCTTTCCACTTGCTCAAGCAGATTCGTGTATCATGTTTCGGCTAGATGATGCTTAAGGTGACTCTACTGTTGCACTGTTCTTCGATCACACATACTGCCGAACTACGCATTACGACACAAATATCGTGACGCCAATTTAACACAAATATGCCGAAAGTGCAGTACAGATTGGCGTAGTGCAAGACGAGAAGTCCTGCAGAAACCATCCAGCAACACAAGCCAAAGTTGGAATCGCTTCCTGCGTGAAGACATGCTTCCTCCCGTTGTGCACACGCAGCGCCCTGACAGTCGTGTGGCAGCTTAACAGTGTGCCACGTCAGCATTTACAAAGCACGACTACATCAAGTTGGCATATTGTTGACTCAAACAGTACATACGTGGCCCGCATTGCGACATGCGGGGGGTTGGGATGTCATGACCATTTCGGGCTCGCATGCGGTTTCCCGAATGCTCGACCATGGTTGGGATCGGTGCAGGTGAGCAAAACTCCAAATGAACCAAATGCCCAAGCAAGATGCCAGGGGTGGTTTGATCGCTGCTTTTGACTTGCTCTTGGATGCTTGTTATTTCAGTATTTGTTCTGTATACCCTTTCCTGCTAACAATGCCACCTTGCAGCTGAACGCTGGATATTTGCTTGCTTCGTTCGCTTTGTCCGCTTCGCTCAATTTGAGTCACGGGCTGGGGCCGGTACTTCTGAATAAGAGTCGGTTTCGCCCTGCATCTTTAAACTCAACCAAACATAACCCGTCACGAAGGCTCTTGAATCACCAACATTAGATCGCCTGATCCCCACCATGCCCTGTCGCCTTGTACTATCTGGTGGAAAAGGGCCAAGACCTCTGCATTGCCTCGGGGAAATCCGGGCAGCTGTGCCGAATCAGGCATGGACAAAGATGGGAGAAAGGAGTGCCAAGCCACCACGAGCTCTTAAGCAGGGCAGTATAAAACATGACTAAGGGCCGTGACTGCAGCTTCCCAACTTGCTGTTGCAGATGCGGGTTCGCTCAAGGCAAGATTTGCACAGGATGCGCATGAGGAGGCTGTTGATGTATTAGTGTTACACTGGCAACAACTCCGGAAGGGGGACCCACAATGACACTATGGCACAGCCGTGGATCAGCTGCTCGATTGTCTGCCATATGATATCCATTTACCCAGCAGTTGCATACACTTGTACAGTAGCTGTATCTCTGTCTAACCTACACATTTGCGGAAGTGCCTGAATCCGATAGATGCTTAAACCCCGTTGGGATTGTCTCGGCCATTGGCTTGCATTCTTTGAAATATCTTATTTGTGCTGCCTGAACCTGAAAGAAGTGAGGGGTCGGTGTCTGCAAAAGGGTAGGAGACAATTCGTTTGAACCACTCGGGTTTAGGAATACCAGGTCTGTTGCCTACCACTTCGTCCCGGCACATTCCTACCCACAGCTGAACTCACAACGGTGCTGGCGGAAGGACTTCTGCAAAGGCAGGGTGCTGACGCCACGGCCCAGCGCGTCCCAGTTGTTCTTGGGCTGACCCGGGTCTTTGCACTTACCTTCAGGGGATGTCGCTGACCAACCCACTAACTCGTCGTTCAAGTTAAGTACGCCAGCTGTATGCCGGGCTACTACAGGGGCCTTAATGATTAGAATAGGGTTTTGGGGCCCATTATACTATACTTATAGTAAGGAACCCCCCAATAGTAATGATTTTAGCCCCTATATATTTCTGCCTGATAAAGCCCAGGGCCTAAACCTTCGCATTGACACTGCACACCTCAACCTTCCGCCAAAAGTCCGAGGGAAAGCAGACAAAATAATAGCCAGAATAGGAAACGTCACAATACTTTGAGGTTTGTCCGACTTTGCCCATAACCCTAAGAAGCAATGCCCAAAGTCTCAATCTTGAATCCCGACGACCCAAGCACTGATCGGCCTTTGGCGCCGCATGTGTGCGCGAGTTCAAGAAGGTCACCGTCATTAAAGTAGGGCATCCTTATCGGCGAATTTCGGCTTCGAGGTTGCGTCGGCTTGTGGATTCAGGCTTGAATGCGAAAAAGAGAACGGCCCCGTTCAGCCCAAAAGCGGAAGAGAACTGGTAGCTCAAGGTTGGAAGCACGGTGCCGAGATCTTGGAGGACGGCTCAATGACACTATGATGTGTGTTTGTTGGTGAAAGCAGGCAGATCTCTCTGCAGGGCTTGGGTTCATCATGCGGCCACTTCATTTTTCTTCAACCAAGAATTTTGGTTCAAGCTTGGATTTGAAGGGCTCCGAAGATGCCAGGCAGATAAAATCCTCGAAACCCAAGCCCCAACGAGGCCTGGACCTTACCCCCGCACAAGCCGTGGCTTCAAGTCCCCGGGTCGTATGTACCCAAACCCGGCTTCTGTCCTTTCTGTTGTTTCAGTCTCGCATGTGACGGTACACGCAAGCACAGAACGCAAAGGAAAGAACCGCTTCTTGGCAGAACCGGCTTGGAGTCTGTAGATCTCGGTAGACCGGTAGACATTGTCAGTAGCTTGCAGGAGAATTTTCCACGGCTGCCCCTACAAGTCTGTGGAGTCGCCGCTCATGTTGCGAGAGACAAGGTTCAGGAGCCAAGTCCCTTCGTTCGTATGGAAGGAGGCAGGCGAGCCGATAGCTGAGACGCAGTAGTCCGAGACCTGAGCCAGAATGTTTGCGATTCTGCCAGATGCTATGCCACAAAAGGAAATGCAAGGCAATCCAAGAATGCGTCCTGCCATAGATTGAAAAGACCATCGTATGGTGTTGTATGTTAGTTCTGTAAACGAATGTACAGATACACATTTTTTGAAGAATTTATTTCAAGTTGTCTTTAAGTCTATATGCATGCACATGTGGGAACACCTACGTGTGGCCAGAAAGAGTTGCTGTGACATAGAGAAATCGAGGGTTCGTTAGATAGATCGATAAATAGGTATATAGCAAGTTGGATACGTCGATACATAGGTAGATCGAT
>CAJNDT010005914.1:100000-162500 GCA_905221615.1 Symbiodinium sp. CCMP2592
CTGGTGCACAACGCGATCCAAGCTCGCTGTCCCAGCCCCTGCTTCCCCATCTTCATCAACTACCTACGGTTCTCGCCATGCCGCTACGCATGTTATCGAGAAGCGGCTGCAAAATACCAGCAGCAACATCCTATCACCACTACGCACCATCTCCAATCAAACATTCAGATCATCGTGATCAAGGACCACGTAGGATAGGCATCTATCTCACGATGTCATGAGACTGAGAAGGCTTGCCAGTCGCCTGAGATCCGGTAACACATGCATGAGCTGCCCCTCAATCAAGGACAATACGAGCTAGGCTAAACATGGACCCGAAGGCTTGCAATTTGTCAAGGGGCTGGACATCGTCAGTGGCAGCTTCTGCCCAGTCATCAACCGTCGAAAACCAGTCTCCTTTGTGCTTATTCGAAGGTTTCGAGCACTACGGACATCGGACATCAGTCTGTGAGTTTGGGCTCTCGTTTGAAAAGCCCCCCCCCCCTCGGCGTTTGAATAACAAGTCCAACATGTAGCTGTTAGCCTTGTTTAGCCTTGGCGTCAGGTTGCAAGCTAAACTCATGTGGAAACTTGTGTTCACAAAAGACGTTTCCTTCTGTGCCTGAGGCACCTTCTCAGTGTATGTCTATACAACTGTAGGGATACACATGCACATGCACATCCAGTATCGCAGGTATGCCTGTCTATACATATATATATATATATATATATATATATATACATATACATATAATATATATATATATATATATGTGTGTGTGTGTGTGCCTACGAATGATGAACGCCCACATACACATACATATACATGTACACATTATGTCATTATGTGATGTCCAGTTGCCTAGACATGCAGATACACATAAGAAGCAGACTCGAAGAAGTGGTCTCTTTAGACCCAAGTGTCGTCGAAGGCCCGCAGACGCGGAAGAAAATCCTCTTCTTCTAGCTGCCTCAGAACAGCACTTTGGACTTTGGTCCTGTCAAATTGTACTTAATCCTTTCTGCGTGCGTATTGCCATGCTCTCAGTTCTCGATGATGAGCTTCAGGATACATAACATGCGAACTGGAGCCACTTCATGCCTGCATGCCGGCCTGCCTGCCTGCAGTTTTGCCTGCACCTGCCTACCTGCCTGGTAGCAACTCATCGATGGACCCGAGCAAAGCAAGCCTTCGGGACTCGAGACAAATCAGCTGAAGCCCGTTAGAGTCCAAGGAGCTCGTAGCGAAAGGCATGGCCGCCAGCCAGCAACACGGCCAAGAAGAGTGCAGCCATGACGGTCGGTTACCTTGGATGTGCGGCAGATGGCTCGACGCCCAAGTCCGTAACGAACGGGCAGCGACTTGGTTCCAGTCAGATTAAAAGAATGCCCGATGCAACCTGTTGCTGGTGGAAACAACATTACAAACTAAAGCCTCTCAGAATGCCACCAAACGCCCTCAGTGTCAATAACCAGGACGCCCAGCAACAGTGCTGGCGCTTGATAGGTGCAACTAAGTGCGCCTAATCGGTCGGGCAAAATAGACATCCCATCATGTCTCATCACAATACGCCGCATGCATGCGTCACACTCCGGCCAAGCAAACGAGCATCTACACACGCCAGCTGAAGGCTGGTCTTTTGCGTTCTTACGGTTCTTACGCTCAAGGGGCTACAGCTAAAGCTGTAGTGCTACTATCAAGATTCCGCAGCGACACCATGTTCGCAACGCACTACATGCTATACGCCTCTAACGAAGCCGGTGCCCCAAAAGCAGTGCCATGCTGCAGGTACGCTTGGATTTGTCAAACCTCCGCGGATGCTTCGGGGCATTGGTTCGCCTTCGACCCCTGAACCGTCACATGTAGCAGACAATAGTCAATAGTCAAGCAGCAACCGCTAAGCCGCTAATTATTTACTAATTACTGCAGTGGCGGAATCAAAAGTCTCCCATGAGTCAAGATTGGGGGTACACCTCAAAGCCCTGGCCCTGACAATGCCAAGCACCGTGACCTAAGCAAGCAGGGCGAAGTGTATTTCAAGTACTCTCAAAACGACGTTCTACCAAGACTCAAGCCCAAACCTAAATCCTCCCCGCCTATTCGTTGTTCATGGGAGGCTGCCCGAAATATCGCCAGCACAAGAGCCGAGAGGTTGCGAAAAGTCGAGTAGTCAGGTTTATCGCCCCACCTGCGTTGGCAGGCCTGGCAGTCTGGCACTACAGGGTTTGCTGGTACCTCTGTGCTTGCTAGAAACCAGGGGCCGGCACCTGACCATGTTCATGAAATGTTAAAACACAGACCCTGTACACATCCCACACATGCCTAAACCATGAAGTCGGGCTTCTCACTCGATCGGCGAAGTGTTGCTTCGGAGTTCGGGCCCAGGGATTCCTGTCCAGGCTAACTGCCTGCCCGTGCACCTACCGCTTGGAACTGAAAGGAAACCGTGGATCAAACATGCATCTATCAGCCCGAGATTTAGCTTGCAACCAATCGGTGTTGTGAGGTGAGCATGGCCGGGAACAGGGTGCATCACGATCGCATCTTGTACATTGTCCATAGACTGTCAAGCAAGACTCGGCTGTGAAGAAATTTGAATACACATCTTCTCAGGCAACACGGAACCTTCGACCGGAAGTTGCCAAGCTCAGGGCGGACATGCAGGTGGATTGAATTCTTGGTGTTCGGATTGCATTCGGTTTTCAACATAGGCGCAAGGCAAAACAGCGCAGCTGCCCTGCGCATTGTATGCTACGGGGCATTACAGGAGATCAGCTGCAGTTTCAGCATTCAGTTTCAGTTTATACCCATACAGGGTATGGGTCTGGCGAACCCCCGGCAAAGCTTTTGCAAACCCCGACTTCCGAGCCGGTCTCCGGTCTTTCGGCGCATGGACAACTTGGTTGGGCTTTTGAAGCCTTTGAAAAATATTAGTAAATAAGATCCTCTTAAGCCCAATAAGGGAAAATATAAAATGTCCCAAAGCCCTACCTAGACAACATAGCTCACAGTTCACTGCCATCCTGCGCGAAACAGTTGGGCAAGCCTTGCAGAGACCAAAGTCGAAAATGCAAAAGCCTGTGTTCAAGTGAGTGAAACAGCAGCCATCGCAGGCACATCATTTTAGCGGACCGACCCAGAAAATCTCGACCGGCCCCTAAATGCACTCCAACCACTGAGTCCCACAAGCCAGGAGCCTGCATTTTCACCTCCCAAGCCCGAGGTTTTCGACCACAGGCCGGGGGATCTCAACACTCTAGCAAGCTTGTTCGCTTCGGAAGAAGCTGCACGCATCTACATGAGTAAAGGTTGCAAGTACAGTATTCACAGAATATGGTCGCACGATCTCACTCTCATTTCCGGTCAAACCAGATCAGATCAACTTGGCTTTTCCATTGCTTTAGAACATCGTCCGAATCTTCCTCCCCTTTTTCTGACTTCTCCGATTTCTCCGACTCCTCCTTCGTCTCACCAGTTTTCTCGCAATGTCGACGTGTTTTCAGCCTCATCTCACGGTTCATGGGACCCTCTCAAAAGCATACTGAAGCAAGGGGACACCGATCAATAAGCCAGTGGATGTGGTACTAAAGAAACCAACAAACGTACGGGGACATAAGCAAGCCCCTATGCATATGTGCATGTGTGTGAACGCATGAATGTTCAAAAGCAAGTTAACAAACAACTAAACCGATGAGAACATGAGTGTGTATATATATATATATATATATATGTATACGGACACATATTGGATGTGCATATGCATGTACGTCTGTATGTGCACGCACGTACGCATGTCTGTGTGTGTAAATGTGTGTGTGTGTGTGTAAATGAATGTGCAGGGGGGTGTGCATATGCAGGAGGACAGATTCTGGCAATATCTGAAAGTAAAAGTGCATCATCAAGAGCATGTCTTGCCGCGAGATCTATGTTGAAGTTGGTCTTGCTTCACTCGTCCATGCTCCTGTCTGTGCAAGAATCTCTGGTGATGTGGATTTATTTCTTGGTTGGAGCCTGGTCCTCTCTTATGTGCCCATCGTCTTCACTGTGAAGCAGAAGTGCAAGCTGAGGAGGTGATGATTTCATTCGGTCCATGAAGTCCCTATTGTCATCCAGCATGTTGCTGATGTTTGACTCGCTGGCCAAACCATAGTCATCTTCGTTCAAGGTAGTTCACTGTTCCTCGGATCCTTGTTCTTGGCTCTTCTTTGCAGAGGTGTTGCCTGCTGTCGAGGTTCTGTACCGCGTTTCCTTTCCTGATCCGTTGCTCTCCGGGAGACTTCCTGACTCTCTGCTGCAATGCCTGCACCTGCACGGCTGTGCTGAAACGGTAGTGATGGTGCCATGATGCTGATCATCATAATCATGTTGTCATGGCCAAAACAGCGAGATTGTGACAAAGAGGTGCGACAACTCGTTATGAAGCTATTTCTCAGTGTCTATGCGTGTATCGCAATTCGTGGCGGCTCCTTGCAGCCAGGCACTTCCGGGCAACCTTCTTCAGCTCCTCCATGTCGGGATAAGCTTGGAGAAGCAAAGGGTGTTTGTGACAAAACTCCAGATAATCACCAGGGATCTTCATGGGGCCCGTGCCACCAAGCACCCCAAAGGTTTGAAGGCCATCAAAAGATGCAGCCACGACCGCAAAGAGTGATAGGAATGCCGCCCCCGCATACTGCCCAACTGCTCGCAGCTCTGCACGCAGCACAGCGGCTTCACGTTGTGAAAGGCTGCTTGAAGGAGAGCCCAGAGAGAGAACGAAAGCACAAAGACAGGCGCATGCGAGGATTGCGCTAAAGAAGCCTACAAAGGCTGCCGATTGTCGCTTGGGGGACAGACCAGACCCAGCCGACCATTGTTTGTATGACAGCCAAACTAAATATGCGAAACAGGCTGCTGGCAGCAGGGAGCTCCAGGCTGTGAAATAAAGCATCCAGTCCAGCAGAGTGTAAAACGTACTCGTCGCACCAGAAGAGTACGAGCCTAAGAACTTCTGAACGACCTCCTCTGCTCTGACAAGTGTGGCTGGTGCAAGCGGCGCGATCATCAAGAAACTCGCGATCTCCCACAAGCCGACGAGCACCCAATAGGCTAGTGCTAGGCGCAAGTACACCTGCGGACGCATGCGGGTCTGAGGCTCGATAGCTTCCCTTCTCCATACCATCAGGTGGCCGGACATCCAGGAGCCACAAGACTGCTCAACATGATGTGGAATCCTGTGGGGCTGGAAATGCAGGTAGTCCCCGAAAATAACACCGCGCAGCCAATCCAAGAGTTCTTCGAAACTGCCCTTCAGCATTAGCATGGGAGTCACTAGCGTAAGCAAGGCCTGTACAGCCGGCATTTGGTAAAAGCATGCGCAGTCTTCATTTTCGACGGGGGAAAGAAAGACTGATGTGCTGCCAAAAGCCCAGTATGCAGCTGTCGATGCGGCACACCCTCGGGCGAGGAGTGACAGAAATGCTGTGTATGCGGCACACTGCCTCTGATTTTCGATGACTAACCAATCGTGAAGAATTCTCAGAACACACCACAGCGTCGCAAACCGCAGGAACCACTCCCGGCCGCTGCCAAGAAGGTGATTCTGGACTCCTTCCTTCACCTCGACATGGGTGCAAAGCCGTCGCATTGCATCAGCGGTTACGTTGGGGCATAATGCAGGTGGCTGATATGACTCGTCCGCACCCGCCGCTGTCATGTGCGAAAATCCAGCTCGGAGGTCCACGAAGTCCTTCCACCACTTGGGAGTGTCTTCGAACGACTCAGACTCAAACCTTGTCATGCGAACGACGTCCTCATGACCGTTCTGCACACTGGCAAAGTAACCATGTGTTGTGGCAATGTTGCCGGCAGGAAAAATCCTCTGATAAACGCAGCCTGCTGCTGACTGGTCGTTGCAGGGCTGATAGCTTTCCGGATCGATGTTCGTAATTGTAACCACAAATGTGAGGGATAAAAATGTCGAGAGGAGCGTCATGCCGGCAGCCCTGGCATGTGGCCAGAACCTCTGCAGGCAGGCCGTGGCATCAGGCCAACAAGCTCCGGCCTGGCTTCCCTCAGTACTATGAGTATCGTCGTCAGAGTTTGCCTGTGATACATCCTGCACGTCGGGAACTGGCTCCGGCAGAACGGTTGCAGAGGCCAAGGCCGCAAGCTCCTCCGCCTCGGTGATTTGACTGTCTGGTGCTGGGGTGGACATCGTGACTCTGCCTTTGCTTTTGTTCCTGCCTCTTTTGGTTCCCCTTCCTCTCTTGGCGATATGAGAAGCCGCACAATCTGGTTCGGGACCTGCCTTCCCGTGCTTTTCGTGATCGCCTAGGTCTGGGTCCTCTTCGGTGTGGAGAGACACGGCAGAGGCGTCCAACACTTCCGAGCCCACGTCGTCTCTGCTTTTTGCATCAGAATGCACTACGGCGGCATCCTGCACTTGCGAGCTCAAGCCCACGTCGTCTGGGCCTTTGTCATCTTCAGAAGACACTTCCAACACTTCGTCGGCTAGCTGCAGGGGCGAGTCCACCGTTTTCGGCAGAGCCTCACGCAGTGCGGCCGAGCTCCCGTATTTGTGGGGCTCGGGCCCACCGCCCAAGTCCCAAGGAGCAGGAGTGTCCGAGGACGCCATGCAGGCGCGAGGGCTCCAAATTCAAAATCCGAAGCGAGGCTGCACAAAGTATGCTTGTGTGTCTTCTGAATGCCAGAGATGCGGTGTCTCTGTGTGCAGAACTGGATGGGTCGAAGGCCTGCATACACTGATCTGGTGCCACTGACAGGTCTGCAGAGAAGGTGTTTAAGCATTACAGCAGGTTTGGGTCCGGACCTGCGCTAGATCCTCAAATCCCCACTTTCTGAACGTCGTGACCACCCAAGCGAATAAAAGCTTCCATGTCAACAATCTGTTGAGAGGTGGTGGATACCCATGTGCTACAAGTCTACGTCTTGCCCCATCCCGGCTCCTCCAAGCAACAACGTACCTCACCACACAACGATCACCAGTTACATAGTTACATGTCGCAGTAAACTTTGTCCTTGTTGGCATTTCCGACGCTTACAGTACCCTTCCTGGTTGGAAGACTGCTGGGAATCCAAAGGCTGTGACGCTGACCAGGTTCTCTTCCTACTGCCAGAGTCACTACCACCCATGCGACGACGAAGGACGATGACGACGGCGACCGCGACGCCTCCAGCCGGCTACAGCTACAGCCGCTGCTTCTGCCTGCTGCTACCGTATCTCACAGTCAGTTGTCATTGGAGTGCACAGCAATCGCTTTCCCATTGAAGTGGTCCCTTTCACGCTCCGTCACGTCTGTGCAGCGACGTTGGCGGGGTGGGCGAGTGGGTGCCTTCGGCAGGCCCAACAGTTCCAACAAAGACTCGACATGCAAGTAGGATGAATTCCGGTTCCACTTTGGGAAGATGCTAAAGGTGTCTGCAGCCGGCTGAGGAACGCTGCGAAAGTTTGAGGTCCAACCTCTGCATCCAATCTTCCATGATTTATGGCAGCTGAACAGCCACCGTCTAATGCAGCCAAAAATGGACCGCGTAGAAATGGCGGCTTTGCACCTCACTGAACTGCAGACTTGTGCACAGCTCATGCCACCATCTTTCGCAACCGTGTGAGTCAAGTCTACCAAGCTGCCCGATGGGCCAGAACCCTGGCCCGAGACCTCACACCCTACATGACATTAAGGTCCTAAACCCTGAAACCGCCATCCCCAAAACCCTCACATCTCAAGCCTGCAGAACCTCCAAAACAATCGAAATCAAACATCGCCAGCTCACAGGGTCGAAGCATCGACCTTGCTGGCGACCAAGCCTGCAAGTTCGTGGACTGCCTGGGATGGATTTAAGGCTTCCTTCCAGGTTTCAAGGCTCCGGGTATCTGGAGCTCAGAGTTCAGGATATATCTTTTACCCTGTTTTTGCGGCCCACCTTTATCCAACCGCCAAGGTCGAGACGTCACAAACCCTGGAGCCTGCTGGAGCCTCAGCCCCACTACCAGGCCATAGCTACAGGGTTTCGGGCTAAGTGTTTGGGGTCTACCAGGTGTACGCAGGCTTAGGAAGCTGGCTTAAGCCAAAAACTTTGGATAATTGTTGCCTTCCGGAAACATAGCCGCGAGCTGAGAATCCAGCCTACAGGGCACCACAGAGGTCACATGACTCCGCAGAACCCTAAACAACTCGACCTGAAAATTGACGAGTGCAGCATAATGGAGCACAAAAGGCAGCTACTAGAACAAGATTCACAAAATGCTGAATCGCTCCTGTAAGGGCCGAGGAGTTACAACGGTACGCGTGCGAATTATCATTCTATCGACGACCCCAAAACACCTCCTGTTCTCGTGAGATTCTGGTTTATTGATTTTTGGGCAGGCCCTAGGTCAAGCCGGTGATCCTCTACAGTGCTAGGTCCTTGTGAAAATCAGCCGTCGAGTCAAAATTCGAGTAGGTACTTCGAGACTTCGCATAGCAAATTTCAGTTTCCGGGTGCCGAGGGGCATGTTACATCATCCATTACCGCCTGGGGTTACCTTGTATCTTGCTGTGCTTTCGGCCTTTGCGAAGAGCCTTAAACCCTAGCCCTTGTCTTCGTTTAGAGTTTTCGAAAATGGGGACCCTATTATCGTAGCCTAAATAGTAGGATCCTTATTATAAGGACCCCAAAATAAGGTGCCCGTTTTTACCAGAAGGATGGCGAAGATCCGAGGCCGCGGCCGCACGGTGTTCACGCTGCCCCGCCGCCATCATCTCTTCGAGTCGAGCGAACTGCCTGCTTCGCTGCGGGACAGGGTTTACGCTCTCACAACTCGGACACAGCCAGGCGAGGTTCTTAGGTGCGGAGTCGGTGTGAAAAGAATTCAGGCGCGATTCTCACTTGTGCCAGTTCACCACGAAGGACACAAAAGCACATTATAGGCTAAAACGCCACAAGCAAGGGCAAACTGGTACGAGAATCTACGACAGTTGCCCAGTGTTCCCCAATCACCACAAGGATAAGGTTGAACACAGACTACACACGCATAAGTTCAAAGCTACAGCACCAGGAACCATCTGGTCAACTGTCCAGAGTGTACTCTGGTCTTCGACTGTCATCCAGTTTCTGACAGCAACAAGTTAAAGGCTACATTGAACACATTGACACAACAACATATAGACTTGACAATGCAGAACACTGGAGGACGTCATGCCAACTACCATCATCGGTTCTAGGTCTAACTACTTCACGGGTGTACTCGTTGGGCTACTTTGAGCATGAGGGTGCAAAGCAAAATCCACTCCAGGCCTTTCTAGAAATACATGGGTAACCGGGGGCCTTTCGTGGATTCCCACAGAGCACCGAACTAGTTGTAGTGAAACTTGCGGTCTCTCATCCTCATTGTGTCCCTTGCAAGACGACGCAGCGGTGCACACAGTAGGTCTGTATGCTTCGCAGGAATTCACTCGAGGCACAAGGTTCAGATCTGGAACTGCCCATTGGCGACTGTCAGGTCTCAAGGCGCTCACGCCCATGGCACTTTCGTCACGCACTGGCCCCGCAACTTCCAGCTAGGGACTCGCGGTGTACTTGCATTTCCCAAGCCAATACGAAAAGCCAAGCAGTGTTCGCAACATAGCCACATGAAGGCAAAATGCCCTCGAGGACATTAGTCACAATGCAGTGCAGAGCGGTGCAGTACTTCTTGTTATTGCAATGCGCGACGTGATCAACATCGGTCAGCACGTGTCCGGGCACGCATGGAAACAAGAGATTCAGCATTCGCTTCACAAGAATAGCAAGATCACAGAAAAGCCACAAGCCCAGGTCAGTGTAGTGCAAAGTAGCATGATGAACATTGTACCACGATCTGCCCAGTTTGCTTTTTGTGCAGCTTCCGGGTCGATGTATTCCCGTCGAAGGTCAGCTCATATCTGGAAATGCCATGGCTCTCCGCGCGGGGCGGGGGATAGTGGTTTGGTTATCAAAAGAGGGGAAGGTACTACAAAACAAGCCATATCACACAATACAAGTGAAAAACCGTACCCCAGAGGCAACGACAGGTTTAGGATTTAGGGGTTTATAGGGTTTAGGGGTTTTTCCCTCTCGCCTGGCGGGTTTAGGGTTTCGGATTTGGGGTTTGGAGTTTAGGGGTTTCGGCACTCACACTCGGGCAATCCAGGCGAGGCAGATGGTTCGGAGTCTGTTGAGCTTACGGTTCAATTGGGGGTTTAGGGGAAACTTGGCTCTGGTTTGCAGCTAATCCGGCTCCTGCTGAATCTAGTTGTGGGAAGCTTCGTTTACCGAGCGGCTTGTGCAATCTTTCCTGCGCGCGCCTAGATTAAACAAACTCCTCTACATTGGAGCCTCTGCGTGGAGAGTGCAGAGTTCCGAGGCACGCCCACTCTGGCACATGGTTGCAGAAAGTACGGCTTCGACAGTGCTTGTAGTGCTCTCGTCCGTTTGTCCATGCTAGAACATTCGTGCAACGCACTGCAATGTTATACTGGTCAGCTGCATAAGGTAGGGAGGGTTTGTTCATCAGTAATGCTTTGCGGCCTGGCAAGTTTCACGCTCTCGGTCTCAGTGTGCAGCTTCTGGGCAACAACATTTTGTGCGAACACTTCTCGAAGGGATGCCGATCAAAGCCCCGCCCCTTTCTGTGCCCGAGGCCCGACCTCTTTGTCAGCTTCCGATGCTTGCTGAACAAGCTGGCCAGCTTGCGGCACTCCAACCTTAACAAAGAGCTTTCAAACCTCAGAGACGTGCTACCAGATGCCTGAAACAGGGCCTGCTTCGTTGCTAGTCACCATTCTGCAGCGCTGCAGCTACTGCTGCTTAGTGCTAGTCACCATTCTACGGCTCTACGGTCCTGCAGCCAGTGCTGCTGCAGACCGGAACAATGATGGCCCAGTGTTCGATCGTGCAGCCTTTTGTCTAAACTATATAAAGATGCAGAGGCTGAAGTACAGCCCAACATCAAGCATGGGCGACGAGCACCGGACAGCTCAACAGAACAGCAAGTGTTCCTGGGCCAGCCAC
The DNA here is from genome assembly GCA_905221615.1 of Symbiodinium sp. CCMP2592. Lineage (NCBI taxonomy): Eukaryota > Dinophyceae > Suessiales > Symbiodiniaceae > Symbiodinium > Symbiodinium sp. CCMP2592. The sequence continues at coordinate 110,991 of CAJNDT010005914.1, forward strand.
ATCAAGGTCTCGAGGTCGATCCCTTTGGCCATGCCTTTCAGTCGCCTGGTGTCGGCCGCTGCGGACACCCCCCCGCACCGCTAAGAATCCCAAACTGCTACTGCTCGGGTCTATAGGGTTTGCTATACAGCTCTCAACATTCGGACTCTGGTCTAGGGTTCGCGAAGGGTCCAGACATATCCAGATCTGAAGCGCCACAGGATTTGGACTCGGGGCGTGAGCACCTGCGTCTGTTCGAAGAGAAAGAATGGATATGCGCACAACGGCGACAAGAAAGCCCAAAAGTACTTAAGCCGATGGTGCACCCCGCAAGACCTTTGTTGCATGATCCTCGGCCCCTCCTCGGACATCGTTCTTGCAAACCTCTTTTGAACAAAATGGGCTTGAAAGGTGTTGAAAATCCGCACCCGGGGGTCCTAAAACCTCAGCCACGGCGCATGCAACCCATCACAAACTCGTCAAGCTCCAGCTCGTGGCTCCTCGATGTGGCTTTGAGGGTTTCCAGCACGAGGCTTCGTCATTTTATAGGGCTTCAGGATTTTACATGTCAAGGTAAGCCTCGTCATTCTTGCTTTAGGCTTAGAGCTTGAGGTTTCGTTGCCGTTGTTGTCCAGGCATTCTACGGGCTGAAGCATTCGAACTCGAGGGATCGGGACGGCAGCAGGTCTTCCGAGCTCTTCCGAATGGACCGATGCAGTGGCTCTTAGGAAGCCGCCCCGCTCATGCCATGGTTTGCCATTCCTTGTTATGTTGTTGTTGTTGTTGTTGTTGTTGTTGTTGCGGTTGCCTCTTATGGATAACCGGACAGTCCGTACCTGCCTCCTCCTTTGGACTTTGGGTCATGCGGCTTCGTGGAAGGCCCCGAACTCTAGACCCAAGGCAATCGCTGAAAGCTGCAGGCCGTCGACCGTCAGCGAAGCCCTGGAAGCAGCATGGAGCCACAACCCAAACATCCTTCCTGAGCCTTCCTGATCTCCACACAGGTGGCGCGCACTTTAAACGTCTTCTTGTCTAGGCCCTCGCTGCTGTTGGAAAGGTAAGTCTGCAAGGTTTCACACCTCAACCACCCCGCAGCTTCGACACATCTTCTGCAGTCCCAGCTGCCCATCCAGGTCCAGGAGACGGAAGACTTGAGCGGCCTCTCAAAACACTGGACATAACAGAGGCCGATGTTTCAAGGAAAGCGAGTAGGTTGTTCAGTTCTCGGCGGCTTTGCTCGGATCCAAAGACAAGACTAATCCGCAGGAGCTTCATTGCCCTAGCCAGGCCCACTCAGACTCACAGTCTGTAACCCGTGAAGTGCCTGGGGGCACTCGCCTAGTCTACATCTCGAATGTAGGCACGTAAACCCAGTGGCCCAAATTAATCAAGCGCCCCTTTTATCCACACGTCTCAGCAGGTCAAGCTACATCCGGAGCGGGCATGTGTGGACGAGCTCGGTCCCTTAGCCCTCAGCGTTAGCCATGAGAAGCGTGTTTTGAAAAGCGTCTTATGGATAGGTTTTAGGGTCTAATCTCCAAGCGAAGGTCAGGGTTGTGAAAGTACTTCGTGCAGGGGCCGCAGCCATTGCTTATGATTATGCATCTCGTTTGTTCGGTCGACGGCTTGGCAACCCAAACCCCCCAAATGGATCCAACAAATGGCGCTTGACTATAGGCCTCTAGTTTTCCCAATGTGGTCCTGGGAGCCCATTCTTGGATCCTCTGGGCGGTCGGGGACTCCTTGGGCAAAGTCCCTGCGACTTTGAAACAACACCGACAACAACAGTTTGGGCCGGCTGCTTGCACAAGTTCATGGGTGTTTCCCCAAAATGGTCGCGAAATTGAGAAAGTGGATAAGGGAAGCCATGAATAGCACGAAGCAGCCGGCTCTAAACTTGCTACGTGCAGAAAAGGCTTGCTGGTGGCTCCGGCTGGTTCGTCAGGAATGCAGGAACCGGAAGGTCAACTATATCTGGGGATATATGAGCTGTAGTCCAAACTCCTAGTCTCCCTCTTAACCCCTAGTATATAAGCCCTAAGCATCTTCGACTATGGCTCATATAGGGACTTCCATGGGAATCCAGTCCTCCATTCCCTACCAGTTCACTGCCTGCAAGTAAAGGGCACGCACGGCCCATGCCCTTTGAACGTCTGAGCTACAGTCGAAACTCCCTGCATCCCCAAAAAAGCGGAGAAACAAACTGGAAAATTATCATCATATAACCCTCGTATAGCACCTTAAAAAGTAGGATCCTTCTTGTAAGGATCCCAAACTAAGGTACCCCGAATTCTCCAAAAGCCTTTTAGTCAGTTTAGACTCTAGCTCACCTGAGCAAGTCGGAGTAGTGCTAATGCTGGCTTCGCAGCACGCTCCTGCCTGGCCTTGGGCAGGCAAGACCTGACCTGCAAATGCTTGTGGCCGCACAGCAGCAAGGTGCTTCCTTGCTAGTCTAACCGGATGAATCCCTTGCCATCTATCCCTTCGGCGTGTGGCCCCAGCAAATTCGAGAAAGACCACAGCTGGAACGCCATGGCATGTGTTGCCGCGATGGCCGCTGTCAGATGCGCTAAAGCGCAGCTGCCCAAGGGTTGAACTTGTGCATCATGCATCGGGATTTATCATGGAAACTGAATTTGAGTTCCTTCACAGCAACCCCCTTTAAGCGCATCGTCTACGGCCCCGTAGAGATCAGCAAGTCATTGCGTCGTGGACCCAAGCTCGGACTTCGTGCCATGGCCGCTGAGACCTTTCGCAAGTTTGGAAGAAGGTCGTAACACCTTTTCAATCTCATCTGCAATGACGACATCTGCTTGATCAACGCAATCCACAAAGACCTTCGAGCCTGGCATTGCCAAGCGGACAAGCCCACAAGCGGCTCCTATCTTGTCGAAGGGATGGTTATTCCCCCATGGGGGCTGGGGCGGATAGGTTGCTTCAACCTTCAAGGGCAGGATGTCAAGTCGGTTATCCAGGGCATACTTCAGCTCAGCGTAGGATGAATATGGACTTTCTGTCATCTCTGCATAGTCGCTGGTGCACACCGCCAGCATAACACCATTCTTCTCTTTCAACTTGTTTAGGTAGCCCGTGGTCATGACACCAAAATCCTGTGATCCGCCAGCTTTGACCATGAGGATCTCCAGGTCTCGTGCACGAAGGATTCGGCACACCCGGCGAAACTTCTGCTCCATATCCCGGTTCCTGGCATTGAAGCGAGCGGACACCATCGCCAAGCGAGCCTTCTTGACAGTCTTGGCTGCTTTGTCCTCTTCCCGGATACTCATCGCACCTGCGTCTGTGGCTGCTTGGATGTCGCCCTCGTCGCAGTCAACGGCCTCCCCCTTCTTGGCCAACCTGCGGATGATCTCGTCAATGTCGACTGGGGCTTCTGCGTCAGCACCGACAGCCACTGTTTCCGCTGCAGAACCACAATCCGGAAGAGATTCATCTTGTGTCATCTCGATGGAATCGGGAGGGGGTTCATCCTGGACGCGCTCTCGCGGAAAATCATCCTCTTCGACATTGCACGCAGGCTGATGCCTGGTTCTTTTTCCCCGGAACTTCCACATCAGAATGGCCAGGACAGGTACGACAACGGCAATGCCGGCCACGATGGGCAGAACGACAGGCCACGGGACCTGCGGTCCCTCTGCGCCGGCAGCCGGTGGAAAACTTTCGTTCGGGCTGGGGCTTGGTGAGATGTAGCTGAAGAGACTGGGCTGAGGAGCATGAAGCCTGCGGCCAGACACATTGTTTTCTCCAAAGGACAACCAAATGGAACAGGTCACGGAGAAGTCATCAGAAGCATTTAGGGCTACACCGTCCGTGGTCCAAGCGTCGGTGGACACATCCCACGCAACGCACGCCTTCTGGACAAACTCGTCACTGCCATTCGTAATGGGCATGGTCAACTGCATAGGCCCACTCGTAGATGACGGGCCAGTTGCCGAAACGTGAAGGGACACTGGTTCCACTAGTTGGGCGGCACCCGCAGCCCCATTGTACGCCTGGATCAGCTTCCCCAGCAGCGCGCCACCATGTATTTTTGCCGTGCTGATTACGGCCAGGTTTCCCACGGGAGGCAGGGATGCTGCAGCCAGGTGGACAGAAACATTGCCAGTCTCGAACATCACGTCGCTCCCTGTAACCTCGAAGGCGACGCCGACAATCAATTGGCCATGTGCGTCCTGGACCCCTTGCTGGAGTCCGTCGCTGGCGCTTTCCAAAATCAGCTCTGCGAATTCGGCCTGGAACCTTGCCAGAGACTCCACCGCCGCACTCACCGTTGCAGCAACATCCTGAAGGCTTCCTGGAGTAAATGTCAGTGTGGAAGTGCTGGTAATATTTGTGGAGGTGTTCTTTGCACTCGAAATTGTTGAGGATGTCGTCGAGGACGTCGTGATCAACGCCTGGCTTGTTGACGTCCAAGTTGAGGTCTGGCTGGTCGACGTCTCTGTGCTCGTACCGCCGGTCCATGTAAATGTTGACGATGTCGCAGTCGCTGTAGTCTGAGTGCTGGTCGTCGTCGACAGGGTCGCAGTCTCGCTGGTTGATGCCTTCGTCGTAGATACCGTGCGGGTCGCAGAAGTTGTGGAGGTTCTAGTGAACGTGGTGGTTGCAGAAGTTGTAGAAGTCCCCGTGGCCGTTGCAGTTGCAGAAGTTGTGGAGGTCCTAGTGAACGTGGTGGTTGCAGAAGTTGTAGAAGTCCCCGTGGCCGTTGCAGTTGCAGAAGTTGTGGAGGTCCTAGTGAACGTGGTGGTTGCAGAAGTTGTAGAAGTCCCAGTGGCCGTTGCAGTTGCAGAAGTTGTGGAGGTCCTAGTGAACGTGGAGGTTCCAGAAATTGTGGAAGTCCCAGTGACGGTTGTTGACGAAGTTGTTGTGACCGTCGTGGTGGATGTGATGCATGAACTGCAGCTCGTGGTCGTGGTTGTGGGCTTCGCAATTTTCATGACAACCATGTCAAACCAGCCTGCTGTGGTGTGGCCCTCGAAGCTTCCAAGGGAATGGCCGGCCAGCACGATGTCCCCAGAGCTGTCCACCTGCACAGCATGTGCATAATCCGCTGAGCTGGTCCCAGTCTGGAAGAGCCACAGCAAGGTCCCTTGACTGTCGAGCTCCATGATAACCATGTCGTAATCGCCCGAGCTCGTCTGGCCCTGGAGGCCTTGTTCAGAATGGCCGGCGACCAAAATGTTGCCGGAAGTCTCCACCTGGACAGCCCGCAAATTATCAGTCGCACTGGTCCCAATCTGGAAGGTCCATTGCAGAGCTCCTGAACTGTTAAGCTTCATGACAACCATGTCCCAACCGCCCGCATTGGTGTAGCCCTCCAGGCTTCCGGTGGAATGGCCAGCGAGCACGATATCCCCAGAGCTTTCCACCTGCGCATCACGCACAAAATCTGTCCCACTGGTTCCAGTCTGCGAAAGCCATTGCAAAGCTCCTGAGCTGTTAAGCTTCATGACAACGAAGTCCCAATCCCCAGCATTGGTGTAGCCCTCGAAGCTTCCAGTGGAATGGCCCGCGACAACGATGTCACCAGAGCTCTCCACCTGCACAGCATCTGAAACGTCCATTCCAGTACTCCCCGTCTGAAAGATCCACTGCAAAGTTCCCGCGCTGTTGAGCTTCATGACAACGAAGTCCCAATCCCCAGCATTGGTGTAGCCCTCGAAGCTTCCAGTGGAATGGCCTGCGGCCACGATGTCGCCAGAACTCTCCACCTGGACGGCACGCAGGTTGTCAATAGCCGTGGTCCCAGTCTGGAATATCCACTGCAAAGTTCCTGAGTTGCTGAGCTTCATGACGACCATGCCGTAATCGCCGACATTGGCGTGGCCCTCAAATCTTCCAGTGGAGTGCCCAGCAAGAACGATGTTGCCCGAGCTGTCCACCCGCGCGTTCTCTGCATGATCGGTCCCGTTTGTACCGGTCTGAAAGATCCACTGCAAAGTTCCCGCGCCATTGAGCTTCATGACAACGAAGTCCCAATCCCCAGCATTCGTGTAGCCCTCGAAGCTTCCAGTGGAATGGCCCGCGACAACGATGTCCCCAGAGCTGTCCACCTGCGCAGCATGTGCATAATCCGCACCCCAGGTCCCTTTCTGGAAAATCCACTCCACAGTTCCTTCACTGAGCTGTCTCCCTTCTGCACCACTATCCGAGGTCTCCGAGATGTCAGGACCGAGGTCGGAAAGCTTGCTGGCAGCCCTTGACTCCTGTCCGAGACACAGGGGCCAGGTTACAAGAAGCCCGAAGCAGGCCATCAACGACATCGCGAGCACGCCGTAGGCGTTTAAAAATACCTAATTTGGCTCGTCTCAGGCAAGCTTCTACTGCTTCAAGCTTCGACTCTTTGGGGCTTGGGGCTTAGTCTTGCAAGCCTCGTGTGAAGCTGGCCGAGTCAGGGTGTTGCAAGCCTCTGCTTCTGGAGAATCGAAACCCTATCGCACAACGCATCGCAAATACTGAGCTGCACCGTAAAGCCTGTCCCGAAGCAGGCCGGTGCCTTCGTGATGTCCAGCTCCAGAACGGAAAAATATGCCTGAAGGGTAGCACCCTTTCATTCCGACAGCGTCACGTTCGTGCTGGAACCAGGCATGACATGTTTCTCGTGTATGGCGCTGCTGGCAACAACTATGCCTTCAATCACGCGATATCACACGTGTAGCAGTACAGATATTTGTTACAGTTATTGCCACAGGGAAGGATGAAAAGCTCCATCACCACATAAGTCATAACTACATACGAGTAGAACTCCGTAGAAGCTTCCAGCCTGTACATCGGCTCGGGCTGCAAAGCTCTCGAACTCCTGCGACAACGGACTGACCGTCCAAGCCAGAAGAGCAACATCCTAGCATGCCATTGGTACGCTAGCCCTTTTCGCGGCCGTCCTGAAGCGTGATGGTCCCATCTCGGTTTGTGTCCAGCTCCATGAAAAGTTTTCGAAGCTCCTGCAGCAGAGCAGAACTTGGTGCGAGGCAGAGATGCTAGATTCGCGTGACTTTGAGAGCCGTGCATTTATCATACTTTCAGCCTTATCCGACGCCGCTTCTGCCCGACACATCTTTTCTAACAGGGTCATCGGGCAACCGAGCCGAACAGGTCATCCTAGCCCTGCCCATTCCGTCAGGGATCCGTGGCCTAAGTCAGCAAGCCTTTTTGTCTTCCCCTTACACAAAGTCTTCTACCAGGAAGCCCGCATGAAAACTGCACAGACCCCAAATCAGAAACCATTTTCCCAAACGGTCTGTTCGAAAACAAACACAAAGAAGCGCCATGTTCATTCTGATTGATTCCATAATATGCATCCCTTCTCAACCAAAACCCTAAACCCTAAACCCTAACGTTGGCCTTCATGTACAAAGCCATTCGCTCCTGCTCTGCCTGGCGCATGAAGGGACTGCTTTGGCCGAGGGGGCGCAGGGCTTTGGGGTTAAATCATATAGGGGCCTTAAATCATTTCCAATTCTATATTGGGGGCTCCTTATTATAATACTAGGCCCCCAACCCTGTTTTCATTATTTTTAAGGCTCCTGTATAAAGTGCTGCTTACCTTCCGTTCTGGCTTTGGAGTATCAAGCCTGCACCTCTTCGGCCCCGCACAAGAAGATGCCTTCAATCCAAGCCGCTGTAAAATCCCATATAGATTGTTTTCTGGGGTTCGCCTTCAAACTGCGCGCCGGTAAACCTTGCAAATGCTTCAGCTGATACCATCAAGAGCGCAGAACGCCCCAACAACCCCCTAAATAGTAGGATCCTTATTATGAGGACCCCAAAATAAGGTACCCCTGACTTGCGGAAACTCCCATATAAGGAAGGCGCTTTCCGAGCAGAGGCCAATGATACATCCTAGGGAGAAGAGTAGGCAAAGAGATTAAGGTAGGGTTTTTGACACCCTGGATGCAGTTCATGAACACCATGCCATGCCGGTAAGAATGACGAAGAACATGATGACACATGGAGTTGTTTACATGTGTATGTCGTACGTATCTGCGCTGGCATGCTCCGCAAGACGAACTCCTACGTTCCCACAAGACTTGCATGCATGTACGTATGTATGCATGCAAGGGGGTCTGAATGCTTTGAACTTATGTTTGATTGAACAGAAGCTCCTTATGACACAATGCAGCTGACGAGAAATAGATTTATCCTAGCCTCAAGTCGTCTTCATGCACAGACTTGGATGCTTGGGGCTTTCCCAACCTGAGTGACCAGGTCTCGGTCTAAGCGCGACAGCTCTGTGGCACCTCAGGGCTTCTTAGGGTTTCGGGGTTTTGACCTTGGGTTCTCGTGTTGTAGGGTGGGTTTTGGGCCTTGGGTCTGGGGTTTCTCTGGGGCTGAGTCTTGGATTTGGGGCTGCTTCAGGTCTTCTAGTCGAAGCTTTCCAACGCAGACAAACCCGATCGAGTTGCATGCTGAATTTAGGCATGCCTTCAGTCTCCGACCCGCCACCTAAGTTTCTCAGGCATCAAGTTCGAGCATTGCTCAAACCAACCACTCGCAGGACGCGCCTTTACCATGCAACGAAGCTTTCACTCAGGATCAGCTTCAAGTGACACTTCGACTGCCCTGCAGGTCAACCATTCACAAAACACCCCTACACCCTACATACTGAGTAGGGCTTACTACAGCGACTGCGATCCAGGTTAAGGTGTCCCTTGCTCTCTCGTCCGGCTTCAGCTTGGGCTTCGTATCTTGGATCCGACACTTCCGTCAAAAACAACAAAATGTTCATGTTCTGAGTGCTTCGGGGCCTGTCTGTTGAGAGGAGCCGAGCCCGAGCATCACAAACTTCGCAACGGATACGAATTAGATTTCCAAAGCCCGCAACCTCCCCCATCCCAAAAATTAACCAAACCCTAAGTTAAAACTGCACCGACCAAAGGGCATCGAGGTTCAGGGAACCCCAGAGCTCACCAGACCAAAAGCCCCGAAGTGGGCTCCGTCAACTCCAAGAGCCCTCGGCTTCGCATCTCATAATGCATGATTTGTAAATTACAATACAGCATAGTAAAGTAGACCAGATTATAATGTGATCTAAGGGCCGAGCTCTCCACGAAAATGCCCGTGATGATGTTCATGACCCCGAGGACCTGCCAGGATCTGAGACATAGGGTCCCAATGGCAGCTGGAATAGGATTTCGACTCGCAATGGGATTTTTCCCACCGGCCCAGCTGACAATGTCGCACCGTAAGGAATTCGTCCGAAACAGGATTTTGGGTTTCGGGTTTAGGCACTTCGAATCCGCAAGGTTTCTCAGAATGGATGGAAATCTGAACCTGGCTGCAACTGGAACCATTCCTCAAGTGCATAGAAACATGTAGTTTAAACAACATCGTATTCTATGAGCATCTGCAAGTACCTCCAATCCGCAAATGCTAAACCTGACGTTCACGCCCTTCGTCTACAACGCTTGAAAGCTGTCCGTAGAGGCTGCTCCTGCGACCTACCAGTACGAAAGGATTGACTATCCCTTCAGTCATCTCGAAACCGTCTAAACCCTAAACCCCTGAATCATGACGGGCGCACCATGAGCGAGATGTAGAGCACGAACAGAACAGCATAAACCTCGGAGATCTCCAGCAGAGGCCTGGCAAGTGCGGCGGGCCGTTCTAAAGTTTGGGCACCCTTGCAATATTGGGATTTGGGAGACATGTTTTAGGAGGTATGGGGCTTCACAAAACTAGGGGTTACGATTCAGTTTGAGCTGCAACTTCAAAGGCTTTGGGCTTCGGACTGGTGCAGCACGGTCTGTGATTCTTGTTCGTTCTCATGCCTTTTTCTGACTCGGGCGGCATAAGGACCAGCGTTCTTCTAGCCGCAATTTTCTGCGCTCTCCGTGCCAGGCCTTCGGGGCCTTCGGTATCCAACAACTTGGAACAGAGAAACAGATCTCGTGTCACTCAACTTGCAAGAACCGGCGCGACGACACGATCTATATGTTCGAGCAGGGTATGGTTCGAGAACGGGGTATGGGAGAATGGGCACAGGAACTCTCTGGCAAGGTCTGCGCCTGACGAGGTTCCACCAATCGTCGCCACCCGTAATCGCCATGAACAAGGAGAAGGAAGCCATGGGAAAGGAGCTGTAGTACCTAGCCGGCCGAAGCTTCGCCTTCCGTACCATAGACGTCGCCTTCCTTCTGCCTGCACCCCGAGATCCCTCGATCTCCTAGTGCAGGCCTCTGGGCCTCGCACACGGTGCCCTCATCACAGAATTTCGACTTTAGGGCGATCAGTTATTCCCCTCGATTGAAGGAAAGTTACGGAAGTGCTTCACAAGCCGAGGCCAAGCCACGTGCGAACACCTTCGATGCTCACGTTCGAGGAGGTGGCATCGTGGATGAAGCTGGTCACACCTGCAGCGGACATCGACGGACACATCAGGAACTTGGGGGTTGCCGAAAAGCTCGCACGAAGGGCTACTGAGGTGCAGCAAAGAGATGCAGAAGCCTAAGGGCCTTCATTTCAAGGGCAGGCAGCAAAGCAAAGTAGCCGACACGACAGCGTCAATTCCTGCGTCCTCGCGAGGACAGTGTCCAGACTAAACGCGCAGGAAGTAGCCAAAAAACCAAGCACTTGTCTACACATCGAAAGCGGGCCTTGCAGAAAGACGATGCTGAAAACACCGATGGTCAGCGCAAGGAAAACGATCGCCCATAGTAGTGGGGCGATGGAGTTCATGATCGACCTTTTAGAGCCACTGCCTACTTCAGCTTGCTGTCTTCTGGTTTCAGGGCTCGACAGAGTCTGGGCTATTCCAGACCGCATCTGCTTCTGCTACGGAGCATGCTCAGGTTCGTATGTAGTCCTCTTGTTGCATCGACTGCTGCAGCAGGATGCAGGACAGTTCTGTGGATCGGGGAATCTGCGCGCTGTTCTTGTCACTGTAGTGCATGTCGTTACCAGTGCCACTCAATGCTCCTCCACAGGCTGACCAATCCACAACAGCAAAGGTGGCAGAGTGGTTTCAAGCCGGGCATTGGAATGTTAGAATGGAGACAGACTGTTGGCAACGCTACCAACATCGCCATCACACTGTTGGGTTACCACTCCTACTTGGTGCGCGTAAGCGCAGACAAGCATCCCCAACGTGTATCAAGCACAACCCCGTCCCTGGAAATCGAGGTCTTGCAACCAAAAGACCGATTTAGAATAAAGGTCCTCGTTAACTTTCTGGGGTGAACGAGCGGAATCCCCAGCACTTGAACGAACTGCGACAACCTGGTGGCCAGGCTGCCGACAAAAGCATGACACGCAGCTCACGGAAGAAGCGGAGCACACGGATGATGCGGAAGCTCCTGGGAAGCAAGCGTGATCTTGTGGTTTCCCAGAACTCGGGATGATTTCTCAGACCACGAAGGGAGAGCTCCCCAAAACGGAAACCATGCCAAGTCAGCAGAAGGGTTGTCGGAAGCTCCTGCTTAGCATGGAAGCCTTCAGGCTCCCTGAACCTATGCAAGCCCCAGATTTAGCCGAGGCAGCCTCAATGCGCGCAGTAGCCGAAGAAGCCGGATGTAGCCTCAAATGCAGCACCGAGGGTGGGAGTGAGCACCCCGGCCATCCGAAGTCCCCTTCTTGTATCTATTTTCATTGTCATAGTACATATTGCTACAACTGGTGTCTATGCATGTACGCACCGCGCTGGACGGGGCTCTGGTTAATGCCCTTGGCCATTTCCAGGGCCTGAGGCATTCGCTCATGTCCAGTCCGATCAGCACCAGCACAGTGTCGGTGAGCATGGAGAGGACCTTGAAAGTAGCACCATAGCACGGCATTGTGTACAGTGTTCCAAAACCATATACCAGCTGACAGCGCATGAAAAACACCGCAAAAGCAAGACGTGATGTGTTTCTCTGACGGCTCAAGTTTTGAGGTTCTCATGCGCTGAGCTGCAGCTGCGACAGGCCTTCCTGGAACCAAAATTGATGACGAGAGATTGTCAGTTCCCTGTCTACGCGTTTCTCGCGCTGTTTGCTGGCTTCAGGCTGCTAGGCTTTCGAACTCCTCCTTGCTTGAGGCTTCAATCTGAATTGAAGGACTTCAGCCCAAGCCCTACATAGCACATGTGGGCGCGATTAAAACACTTCACAAAGCCAACCCTCGTCATGCACGCCCTAAACCCAGAAACGCCTGAGAACTGTAATGCCTCGCCATTTTTGCGATTGCACGCCCCCCAGATCTCGCGGTCCAAGGCCCGGGCGAGGATGGTGTCAAACAAATTCCTCTGGAAGGCGTTCTTACACGGGTCTACGGTTTGGGATATGTCGTGCTTCGGAATCACAAACACCGCATCGCTACAGCTGAGACCATCAAGCTCCTGATCCTTTTGGTGAACTCCGACCCCTAAACTCTAAAACCCGAAAATCGCTTCGGCCTTGGTGTTTTGGGCTCAGAGGATCACAAAACTGAACGTCTCATCTCGAAACTCTCCCCACGGTGACACGCCGCGAGACTGACGGACATCTGAGCGAGCGGCCAGCGCCACTCCACGCCGACCCAGAAGTACCACTCCTCGTCAGATCTCGAGGGTAGGGCCGGAATGCTGGTTGTTCTTTTGCACCTTGGTTTGCGTTGTCTATATCGGATATTTACAGAAGTCTCAGGGCTGCCTGTGTCGAACAAATCCGTACCACCCGAAGAGCCGTGAGCAGAGACTTTGAACACTCCGTGGCGCCACAGGCTCTGTATTTTTAACTTTGACTCCTGGCCTGCCGTGGCCCGGGCCTCTTGCGAAGATCAGATGTGGCCGTAATGGTTAGGAGTGGGTACCGGCTCTTGTCATCAAGCTCAGCTCAAGAAAGCTAAGTTTCACTAAGCCCCAGAACCCACAGGGTAACAGAGACCTTGAGGCTGCTCGCCTCTGCGAGAATGCGCAGCAAGAGCTCCAGCGTAAAAAGACTGGTGAAGCCGATGTCCATGACTTCTTGCCTCAGTTGGACGAGGACCAATGGCATGCTCCGACATTGATTTCGTGGCTCGATCGATCCGACTTTGCTTTCGGCTGATCCAGAGATGTCTGCCCCAACGCATCTAAACCGTCGGCAAGCCACGAACAAAAACCCTATTGTAGACGAAATCCCTTGTCCATGTAAGCTTTACTGAAGCCTGACATGTGGTATGTCCCCTCCTGAGGAAGCTACCACAGCGGCGGCGCAGTTGATCCCGAGTCGCGACCTGTGCACACTAGGGCTGCAGTCACCTTTCGGAATGACTTGGCTTACAGTAGGCCTTTCTTCTGTGGAGGTCTGTCCCAGAAGTTCCAGAAGTACTCACACACTCCTGTGTTGCAGCTCATGCACTTAGCCTCCGGTTGGCTTCATGTTTGGAGGGCTCTGTTCTTCCCTAGAAGAGCCAGCCGGCACCTGCAGACCGCTCGTCGTAGAACGCTGCCTGCAGCAGCTGTGCGAGGGTGCGCCGGCGACAAGGGCTCTGCTCGTAGACTCGCAGTGTAACTCATGACTCTTCCTTGGGGGCTTGGGGGGGAATCAGTCCAAGAAAAAGCTGGAGCCAGGTGAACGATTCCAGAAGGGCTGTCGGCTAAAGTAGACACCATCGTCTCTGGGTTGGTAGCTCTCACAGCTCGGACGGTCCAGGGGAGGCTTCACAGGGCTGAAGCTTTTAAACGAATCGAAACTCAGAAAGAGGCCCTGGAGTCGTGTCAAATTCGGTGTCATCAACTCTCGAGCAATGCAGACTGCTGTTTCGTGAGTGGCCCATCTACGACACACCAAACCCACATGTTCGGGTTTTCCGCTTTCACCCATGGCGCAGGCAAGGAAATGACGACGACTAGTTGGCTACGGTTTACACCTCCTTCCTTCCAAGTGCCATTGCTGGGTCCAAGACTAGCCATCTAGAAGCCCTGCAGCAAGTGGCGTGCTGGTCAAATGACCTTTCTGAGCCGGACGAAACTACCCATGGATACTTCGACTTTGGTCGAAGGAGAGGTGGCCAAGTTAGACACCCAACCATCCAGCAGCCAAGAGTGACTCGAAGAGTCTTGCACTTCGGTGGGTTAGCTGTCGCAATGCTTTTGTTTTCACGCCAGTCTCAAAGCTGCCCCAATGCCTACGTATCTAAACCCCGAGAAAGAGCGTGACATCTGGGGCAAGGGCTGCCCTTCGAACGTTTTGGTCTGCGGTGACGCAAATGAAGATGGCATTCAGGGCGATCAACGCCTGGCACTAGCAAAAGCTGAAAGGCGCGGCTGCAAGGCGGAGCTGCAGAATGAAAAAACACGTAGATGAACAGATAGCCAAGATGCACAGTTTGATGCATCTCGATAGCTCCACATCACCTCTTACCGTTTGCACTGTAGAGAAACACATGATAACACACGCAGAAGCAAACCTGCATGCTGTCAGATTGGGTTTGTCCATGTGTGCACGGCTGCGTCTGCATTGAACACACGTCCATGGAGGCAGGAGGTGTCGATTTGCTAAATGAGTGTTACATGCAAAGGTGAGCAAGTCTTGTTCTGCCTGCTGCCATAACTTAAATGCGTCATCATATCATCAGAGGTCTCCGATGCACACTCGACCAGGTCAGATGGCATGAGACAGTAGATGTTGGAGCCCATTGGGTTCACATCGCCGCAAGCACCACGGATGGGCCAAGACTTCAGTAATTCCGTCCACCATAGCGCAAGTCGAAGACCTAGCGGACCTAGGAATAATCAATGTTGAATCGACAGCCTCCCTGAACCTTGCTCTGCAATCTGTCTGCCAGGTTACATGACCCGGCCTACAACCAACTAAAGTCATGCTCATGAAAGTGAGCGGCTTTTGTTTCAAAACCATGCCAGTCTTGAGCTCTTTCTCTCTGTCTCTCCCTTCCGGCCTGTGGCCCGCTGGGCAGAAAAATCCCGAAAGCCATGCCGCTGAAGCCAAGCTGCAGACCACGAGACCCCGGAAGTGTGTCCGAAGATCATAAAGCTTACACCGTAAATGCAGAAACCAGGAGCCCGTCGAAGGATCCTGGATGAAACAATCCAGACTCATAAACTTCCACAGGCAATGTCCTCAAGCGGCGGAAGCGGGGGAAATTTAGTAGTCGTAAACTCATAACCCCCCCCTCCCCATTGGCCCGAATGACATATGCCGGTGAGACCATGACGGTGCCCACGAATGGCCGACTGCGAACGAACCTGGCACTGGCTTTTTAAGCTTTCGCTTTTCGGTTTCTCTGTCGAACTGCTGCTCGTAGCGACCAGTGTGGGGTTGGTGAAAGGCTTGTCTGCACAGTTTGAAAAGTGAATCTGGGCGCCGGTCCGGCATTAATTATGGTGAGATCAAACGTTCGTAGCCAACAGACAACTGCGAGCTCGGATTCACGCCCCGCGTCCGGAAGCCTTGTTCCGACCAGTAGGCTGCTCTGCTGGGAGCTTTTGACAGAAAGATCAATCGTGATGCTGCTTGGCAAAGGGGCGGGGGGCAGTCGGGACTACGAACACTTCGCCGGGGCATTTCTCAGACTCTCACAGCTCACGAGGCTCCTCCGGGTCGTGGCCAAACAAAGCACCACCACATACATGGCGGTAGAGGTACGGTGCGCCAGGCGAAGTCTTCATTGCAACGCTACAGACAACAAATCCTCATTTCTGCTCCTGACTCCTGGCATCCGTCAGTACCTCTTGAGAACCCTTAAAACACGGAAACCCATCAAAGCTTTCTGAGCCGCTTCTTTTCATCTGTATCTGTATCTGCAATATGTTCCGTGCCCCGTCCCCAGCAGCCCAGGCACGGGAGAAAACGAGTGCTACTGACTCGAAACCATCAAACCCCAATTGTTCTAACTCTTCCTAAACCCTCCTTGTACCTTCTATTAGACCCTGAATGGACCATACAACATACCCCCCATTTGAGGGTACAAGGAGGGTCCTGGCTCATGATCTACCCGGGCCTTAGGAGACCCGGGCAGCGTGTCTTCGGTGCCGCCATGCCTTCCAGATCCAGGCCTCCAAGACGAGACCAAAGCGCTGACATACCAGAATCCATGCTGTATGCGTGGATGTGCGTAGATGAGCATAGATGCTGGATACCGTATGTATATACACACAAGCTATGTTCATGTCATCCGAAGTAGCTGAGGGCCTCGCGAAACAGAGCTGATCTAAGATAATTTGGAAGCTTGCTCCAATTGCGGTCACGTCACCAAGCAACGTGTGGCATCCAGCTTTGTGTTACCTTGCTCATTAATGCAACTGGCTTCCACTAGCTACTCAAACATCTAAGCTGTCTAATCGTATCTGAATCTGTTATAGCCCGCATGCCTCCAGCGAAACATTGCCTTGACACAGCACTCTCTCTCTCTCTCTCTCTCTCTCTCTCTCTTTGCCGCGTAATCGGCCTATCGCTTTCGACTTCTCTGGCCCAGGAAATGACGAAACGACAGATTCTCCCGACGACGCTCGCCTTCTCGTCGCCGTACTGAACTGACACCCTGACTAGTCCAACTTGAAGACCTTTGCGTTTTCAACGTTTTTTCCTTTTCCGGAACCCCACCAATTGGTTCAGTTAAGCCGAGAACAACAGAAACACCTCAAAGTCTGAGCTCTCCCAGCCGTCCATGCACTAAATAATCCCTAGAAGCCACTGTGCACTAAGGGTCCCTGCCACTGTTCCTCAAGGCTTTGCGGAAGGCCTCTGCAAGTCGTGCAGCTCACTAGAAGCCTCATACATCTTGTCGACAGCTAGTAGGTAGGCGGGCATCCGGGATGCTGATTAACTTTTCCACCGGGTAGTCGAAGATTCAAAGATGGGATCTCTGCCTGTTTTGGTTCCCGCACAGATCCACATCCTACGATACAGATTAGCCCAGGAAGGGACCACACAGAGCCTTGCCGTCTAACTTCCGGGTGGCCCCTGTATGCTGCGCTTCGGCGGCCTGCCAGCCTGAACTTACACTGGAAGAATCAATTCCGAGACGCCCTGGTCTAACCCGGAGGGCTCGATGCTATCACAGGCACAAAGGCCCCCCTCAAAAAAAAACACTGAAATTCATCGATAATCAACACCCCCAAAGAATCGATTCCAAGCTGTAGGCAGGCTTGCCTTCTGGATGGGATTACCATCCACCTTCCGGGCTTCAGAGTTTTTGGCTCCATCACCGGAGACGCATGGCTTTGGCATGGATGACTTGATGTAGTTGCCATGTATGGAAAATTACGTACTGTGAAGCTAAGTTGGGTTTGAGGGAATGAGAGACCCTGCTACCAAAACCCCCCCTTCCCCCGCAAACAAAGCTCTCATTGTAACCGCATAAATCCTCCTAAACTCACGAGGGCTTTAGCTTCTGAATTGTCGAGCAAAAGGTCAAAGGTTTCGGCTCGACTGGCTCTGGTTCCTCTTAGCATGAGGTCTGGTGAAGGCGGGAGGATTTTCTTTACGCTCCGAGCAACATCTGGCTGGGCGACGGGGTGGAGCATGCAGATACGGTAACCGCTCGAGAGTGTGATGAAAGCGGTTCTCCAGCCGCAAACTAAGAACGGAATAAGAGGCCGGCGTCATTTCGCAAATTCGGAACTTGGAGGTTACAGATGATGCTGTTTTGGGGCCAATCTATCACACAAAGGCTCGGACATTCAAGGGATTAGGAATTGGCTTGGTAGGGTTTATCAACACAGCCCTCGGCAATCCAGATCAGGCGGGATAGGTTCGCTTGTGAAAGGGTTGAGGAATTCCCTGTCTTTGCCCTCATCCACAAAGCTTGACAGGAGCGAGTACATGAGTACACGCGAGACTCGCCGATGCCCGTGTTTGTGCATTTGCCTCCCTTCCGTCATCAAACTCACCCGGCACCTTGTCTGCCAGGCGATTGAAGGCCTCGTGCGTGGCCTTGGGAAGTCTCTGCAAAGAGGCCCTTCTACACTGTCCATGCCCGAAACACGCGTCGAACCGGCATCATAACTGAAGCTTGACTTTTGACTGCCTTGACTTAATGAAAGGACTTCATCACCAAGACGCTAGTAGGTCAAGCTCTATGTCACATAGGGCATGCGGTATGGAAACTCTGCGGGTGCTGCTGCGTGTGGGTTATTAACGGTTATTATTCATTTCGAGCCAGCAAGACAAACTGACTGACCAGAGCAGAAACTCGGGAAAACAGCTTTTAGTGGCAAATGTCCTTCATTCAACAGGCAAATTAAACAGGAACGAAGGATCCTTCCTGAAACCACCGCACCTGAGAGCTCTACGATCACCCTCCACCCAGGAAAGGGTGCTAGCTGATGAACTGCCTTCACCTCCGAAAGACCTATCCAGGCCCTAAAACTCTGAAGAAAGAGTTCTCAAAGCAAGAATCCCTCTTTCCGGCGTCCATACCGCCAGGATCCTCAACTCCAAAGGGCTCAAACACAGTGGGGCTCAGAGCTGTGCCTCCTTCGTGGGCAGCCACAGTGCCGGCCCTGCCGTGGTGCTGCTCTCCTCAGGATGTGAAACTCTGGTGAAAGGGGTGCGGGTCAAGCAGGTTTGAGCGTTTCTACATTGTGTGCAAGGGGTTGCAGATCGTGGGTCTTCTCTCCTGCGTCGATTCTTGGAAATCTCAGGTACTCAACCTTCTCTCAGAACACTACTAGAGTCAACACGAGTACACCTAGAGTCCGGAACAGGGTGGCTCCTTGGACTCAGCGAAGGACAAGCTGTTCCGCATGGCCTTGAAAGCACAGCCGAATTGGATCGAAGTTTTCGGGTTCCCTTTCGGGAGGGGCGGCTTCCATAAGGCCTCAGAACTCCTCGTGGAGGGGAGTATGACGACTTGCGGGGTTCCCTATGAAGGAGTACAGGGACTGTTTCGCAATCCACCATTCTGAGCAGTCTTTCAGCCTGGTAATTAATGCCTTTCCCTATGTTAGGCTCCAGTGAAGACGACCTCGGAAAGCTTTCAGGATTTGTGGGACGATGGTTTGGGCTTGCCATGTCCCGCTCAGCGAAAAAGACAACAGAACAAAGTCAGGTAAAGCCTGCTTGCGTAGGGTCTGCTATCTCTTGACATCGAGTTTGAGCCGCACCTCTTTTTGCTGCGGACTCCATGCGAAACTCTTCATGTGGCCACGCTACAGCAGCCAGCACTACAAGATGCATGGGAGGGCGCCCCATCACCACAGCAACTCCGAAACTCGTCCTCAGACTACCATCTTTTCCCGGAGAGCTGTCTCCTGGTCACCGCACAGCACCTGCCGGCGGGAAGTAGCAGCAATGACCGGGCGCATGAACTGAAAACGAAGACAAAAGCCATGTGTTGCAAGTTGCTCAAGATGGTTTTGTGCTACGCAGTGCCTCGGCATGATGCTCGTTGATATCCGATGGCAAGCAAAAAAAACACTCACACTGGTCGACCAGCCGGACCCTTGCATTTAGTATGAGATTGGTCCCTGACACCCGACACCCTCCGTAAAGACCGCAAACCCCTTGAATGGTCCTCAACCTCCAAGATATGCAGCTGGAGAAGGGTAATCCCTAGCCTTGCCAATACTGTGGTGACTGCTGTCGCTACTGTGCTTGTGGCAAGATCTTCCTGTGTCTGCCTGTTGCGTACGAAGTGCTATATTCTTCATAGCAAAAAGTCCGCATCCAGATGCCTTCATTCCGAAGTTGGTCTCGACTTCCTGAGGCTTTCGGCTGTCAGCTCAGATCCCAGCAATGAAGAAAACTTCACAAAAGGCTACAATGGGCGACCTCGAGCCTGATAAGATTGCCTGAGAACCCTCAGACGGATCCTTGATGTCTCGGATGAAGCGCTCCACCGAAGCGTTGTAGAGCTGCCTTGGCTGTGACAGGATCCATTGATCTCAAGACTGGAAGCAATGCTGCTGAGGACCTTGTCCGACCGTCTACACACAATGGGCAGGTTCTGCCGATAGAAGCTTCTAGGCACTGATGCTGTAGGCTGGCAATCTAAATGAGAGTCGCAATGAGAGTCAATCCTTTGGGACTGTGAATATAACGTAGCATCCGCCCAAAAGAAACAGACGATCAACAGACAGATAAACAGACTACGAGCATAGCAGAAACGGCAGATTTGTGTCTGCGCCGCACTGCCGCAGGGAAGAGATGCAGAAAGTCTTCTTAACTCCGGCAAAAGCAGGCAAGCTGTAATTCCATTGCAGGCACCGGTCTCCCTGTGTCAAGTAGTCGACTCCTGCCGGAAGCTCCAGAATAGCTTGCTTTGTCTCGGCGTGTCTTGTTGGCTCTTCACTTACTAATTGGGCCGCATGAATTCTGAACATACACATGGTGCGGAGCAAAAACAGGCCGTTCGGGCATCCTGTCCTGCCAGAACGTCGGGAGGCTGGGCCTCAACGGTATCATTATAGCTGACCTGAGGCGCAGAGAGCCGCTTCACATCGCGTTCTTTGAGAAAGGCCAGAAGCTATGGCAAGTACTCGGTCAAGCATTGCAAGGACATGCAAATCAGGGACTTCTCTCCGATGCGACTACGATAACTCCGATAAGGGATAGCATGTCTTCCTGCTTGCAGTCTGTGAGATGCAACCAACCGGTGGTTGAATATGGTGACAACTGATATTGGCCTGACACATAAGACTGCAATGCCTGGTACTTGTACTCACTGAACAAGACAACATACGGAAACTTTTTCAAACCTAGAGCGCCAAGCCTAGAGTCTTTGACATTTCTGAGCTTCTTCACTGCGGCCATCTCGGGACTGTGCATAGCCTCTTGGCCCAGCCCACTTCCGCTTGGCAAAAACTTACAAGTCTTACTTCTTTAGACAAACGGTTCGAGTCCCCTCTGAGCCATGCGGTCCGAATGGCACCATGGTCTTCGTCGGTGCCCTGGCAGCGAAGCGGAATCACTAACTTTATCTGCTGGTGGCTTCAAGGGGCAAGCGGGCCTGACAGACCTGTGCTCCACACTGATATGATAGACAGATAATACGGAACGCCAAGGAACAGCATACCAGGCCGTATTGATATTGTGGGCCATCCCAGATGCAGCTTAGAGACTGCATTCTGGGGTTGGCGGGGGAGGGGAGGCATTGGAGGCCTGTCCTGGAAGCCACTCAGCCATACACATGGATCGCGGCAGCCAGTTGCAAGGCATTTAAGTAGGAACAAATGAGTAGACAAGTATGCTAGGTTCACTAGACTCAGTAGTTGAGATTTACATGTCATGCAACGTATCGTGACGTAAGGTACCGTAACGCAGTGTAAGTGTGTCAGTAAGCAGGCATGCACGCATTCATGCAATCCAAAATAAGTTCACAAGTCAAGCAGCGTGTAATTAGTTACGTATGTGCGTCTGTAAAAGATTTGACAAGCATGCGGCGACTCAAGCGCCGAAGGCTTGCGTGCGACGGGCTGGACGCTTTTGCTCCAGTGCGCAGGGTGCAGTTGTTGGTAAGTGGCGCTATCGCATCATGCCTGATCGCTAAGTGTATCTTCCGATGCTCAGTGATGGTCTCAATGTTAGACTCCACAACCGCCGAGTGCATTGCCAGCTCAACTCCATTGCTATCCATCTGGGTAAAACCCCGGAGGCAGGGAATTGCCAGGTGCTCCTGCTTGTTGGAGAACAGGTTTAGCTAACTGATGATAACTGTTGTGCTAAGCCTTGCTCTGATGAAAAGCTTGAAACTGTTGAAACTGCATTCTTGAACTCGTATCTGTTCTTTTATCATCTGGCGTGAACTTTGAATGTTGCCAAGGGCTTTGCTTTTGGTATGCACGCCGGAAGCTGGAGCCCTCATGGGTAGTTCAGGGATGCGGAAACCGCAGCCATATGCCGAGGCCAATCGTGTCTTGTCCCCCGAAGACGCTCGCAGAGACCGACTTTGCAGGGGGAAGAGAAGTGAATGTATAAGTTCATGTACATCTACGTATGTATGTACGCCTGCAAGTATGCAAATGGTTGAGCCTGTGCATGTGTATATGTGTCGGTACCGGTGTGCGTGCGTGTGTCCAGATATGTGGATGTTATTTGCACATGAGTATGTCTGTATGCATGCATGGTCCATCGGTCCATCTGTTCAAATCACGTATACATACACTAATGTGTTTAGCTGGACCGAACTGCGCAGTCAAAGCAAGCACCTGGTTTGTCCATGGTTTTCGGTCAGGGTCAGCATGCGCCTCAAAGGCGCTCCAAGCAGTGGAGTTCTCGCAGTCGCAGTAGCTGGGAAGGCTGCCTGTAAAACACTGTAAAATGAGCCGTGCTCGGAGGTTCGTGGGCTTCTGTAAGTCATGTTATAAGTAGCGTAGTGGGGATATACATACCTCTGGCTCTGAGCTGTAGTTCGGAGGAAGCTCCTACGCTTCTGGAGCTGATGTTTTTGTGGTGCGGGCCGAGGACCTTCAACACTTGGGAGTTATGCTACACAACTTTTAGGCATAGTCTGGCGTGAGCACAGTCAGATATGGTGGAGCTCAAGGTTCAGCAGCAAGGTCTTGCTTGACACATATGCACTGTACGCAAGCAGATGCAGTGGGCCTTTTGACGATCCTTCTTAGCTTGCTTTGTGCTACTTACCGCTTGCTCGTATACACTCTATAGGAGCAGCTCAAGGCATTGTGGACGGGAGGGAACGGCCACTTCTTCACCGCTTTGGGGGCTCGGCCCCAGAGACTTGGTTGTGCGTGTGTGTTTGTTCGCGGCACGTCTCCTAAGTGTCATATGTCATACGGTTTGATGTGGTTCCCCTCCTGAGCCCTCAACCCGTCCAGGCTTAGTAAGGCTCCCGGAACATACGGTCTGGCAAGCTTAGAGTCCAAAGGTATACCACACAGGATTTTTTGCCTTCGGTAGGGTGCGTAGCAGCGAACTTAAACTGAATCCGGCCACTTCAAGCGACACCTTGGCTTGTAAGGAGGCTTTACGCTTTGACTTTCTGCGGCTTTTGGTATTTGGAGTCTCCGGCATCCCAGCCTATGTGGCCCTGGTCGGAGCCCGCTGAACCAAGCGTCCCTTCCCCCCCCAACGCACGGTTGGCCTGTCAACTTGGCGGCGAACAGGCACATCGACTCGTGGTAGGCCTGTAGGGCTTCGAGTTAGGGCATGTCCAAGTGTCGGGTGTGGGGCCCAGGGCAATGTTGCATTTCCGCCATGGGATAGACCCAAAAGAGGTTCCCAAGCAATCTAGCACCCCGGATACAATCCACTTTGCTGCAGTCCTCTGTTATTCCCACCATGGAGGCCGTCTTCATGTTCTCGATGGCCGCAGCCACCTTAGGAACCGGCATTCTATTGTGGGCTTTATAGTCTAGGCAGCTGGGAGTATTCATGGGAGGCTTTCCAGCTGCAGGCTCGCACAACCAACAGTCGTCCGTGGATGTGCCTAGAAAACAGTGCAGGCATGTCTGTCTTTCTGTCTGCATCTCTCTCTCAATGTCCGACTATCTGTCCGTCCTTCTGTCTGTGTGTCTGGACCTGCCTGCTCTGCATGATAGGTGGACAAATGGAAGCATATCATGCACAAGCAGATATGCTACATAAACGGCTGTCAGTTTACTTCCAGCTGATTCTAGCTGCGACGCCCGAAAATGCTTCCAGCATGTAGCTAACAGGAAGACCATCAAGCAGCGCCAAATCAGTAGCGAGGGACACTCACTGTGGCTTCCCGCTCGTCTGGCAGGGCGCAGGTCATCCGGTGACTTTGCCTGAATTGATGGGTCACGTAGGGCTTCTGAAATTCGCATTCTCTTTGCTGCGACACTGGCGCATTTGCTTCGTGACGACAACAGAAAACACGAAAGAGTGGGTATAACAAAGACCCATGCTCCGGACGTTAGGACAAGGTAGCGGCAATCATAGTTCCCTTACACCTTGCTTTGCTATCTGCCGATAGACCCGACACCTAAAACCCACAACGGGGGCTTAGTGTAGATAGATCGTACAAGGGTTACAACGGAACTTTGCAGGAACCTGAGAAGCCAACGTTCTGAAGGGGCCGTCGGTTCTACGATACATGTTACTTAGAAGTTCGCATTGACCGTCACACTCGGACAAAGCCTGGCAAGGTCTGCTGCGATACTGGATCTTCGGCGCATTAGCTGCACAGTGGGTCGGTATTATCCAATGTGCTGGGCTGTCAAACACTTTGCAGCGTAAGCCAAAGACAACTAACAACCCACGAAAGGCGCGTGAAGCTGACTCTTTTTTCCCATTTGCACCACGGGCTCAAGTTACATCACGTGCTGTTTCATTGTCATTCGCCCATACTGGGCCGAGACCATGCAGTTGGACGTCTTGGCTGATGCACATGCATACTCTGTTCCTGCCAATAGTGTCAAGATAGAGATAGACTTACAGGCACCCCACCTGCGCCTGCGGCGACAAGTACTTCAAACTGTATAGTCACAAGTCCTATACCTTGCGGAGTTTCGCGCCAGGCAAAGCTTGTAATTACCTAACTTGGCTGACTTGTGAACCCCTCCGAAAAGTTAAACTTGTAGCCTCCTTGCTATAGTTCATATAGAAACCCATAAATAAAGTTTAAAGTCCCAGGAGCCAACCAGGAGAGCGCCAAGCTAACTAGATAGCACGCCCAGTACATGAGCCCCCAACTTCTCTTGCGCAGCCAAGATTCAGATCCTTTGGGAAGTAGCAATGGAATTCGTCCGCATAGACACCGTAGAAGCCAAAGTGAGGTTTTGTAACCCAGCTGTGAATCCATTTGCCAAAAGTGTCCTTAAGAAACGGATCTGTGACTCGATGGCTCATTTTGCCAGGAAGGCGCTAATTGTTTGTGCAAGGTGTTGCGTGGGCCGCCCGAAGCTGGAGCTACTTACTGCTTCGTCTTTCAGGCGTCGTCTCCAGATCTGAGCGCTTCAGATTTCAGAATGGATATTTGTTAGAGAAGCTTTGGATTTGCTGAATGCCCGGAACCGCCACGGGCGGTCGCTGTCATGTCTCCAAGCCTTGCGAGGCGCTGGTTTGCCACAGACCCTCGATGAATCGGGGCCCTCAACCCAAGTCCGAGACTATCGCAACTTCAGCCGACTTTCTCCGGCCAAGCAAATCCTGCAACATTGGTTCAAAGTCCCAACTACGACTACGACTACGACGGCTACTACTACTCACTAGTTCGGTCTGCATTGGAATCTACTTGTCAGATACTGTCAACGTCAATCTCAACTTGGAACACACAAGCCAACCGTCCAAGAGCCCTGCGTCCGAGCGTCTGGAAGCGAGAAACCTGGCTCTCCCGGAGCAGCGTTCATCAGTTTCAGCGCCGCATAGTAGCCCGGCCCGCCGCCGGAATAACCTGGAAACAAGCACTGGGTTTGGTCGTCTTTCTTGCAAGAATGGAATGCACCACGATCACTACTGACACTAACTGCCACGGTCATTATCATGTCCAACATCTTTGGGCGTGAGGATTTGGAAATGAAGCGGGGACGGGGACAGGATTGTAGGCTAGCGTATATGCTGTGTCATGGGCCAGGAATACTCTGTCCTTCAAGGCCCCTGAGTCAGCGTCACAAAACAAGTCCAGATCTGGGGTCCAAAGCCGAGGCTTCGCCCTCCGAGCTTTGCTGTGCGGTTTTTTGCACTTTCGCGGTGGCCGGTTGTCTCACCCCACAGCGGAGAAAGTTGCTGCAGTTGATGCAGGCGGCAGTGCTGGTACATCGAGAAGACGTGGTCTCTTGGACGACCTCGATTGGTGCAGCCGCAAACAGGTTCACAGCACCAGGAAGGACGCTTGAACATCTCTAGAGAGGCCCCGACTCACGAAGCCCATGCTTTTTGGGAGGCCGGAGGTTCGCGTGATGTGGAACAGTGTAGGTTTAGGATCGAATGCCTAGGTCTGCGTTTCAATTTCACTTCTTCCTCACTCGGCTTTCCCCTCTGCACAGCCAATTTACGCCATCTACGAGAAAGCAATGATTGCGGGACTTCTCGAGTGCCAGATGTGGAGGTAGTTCAAGATTAGATTCAAGATTCCCATTTTTTGTCACTCGTGCTCGACAAGTCAGACCAGGTTTGGGGGCAATCTGAAAACAAGATTGAGCACATTGGGTCAAGCAGAGCACTAACTCAGGCATAGTTCAAATCATGGTTGCGTAGAGCGCCACAGGCTCTGTACTTGGTGCACTTCTCGATTTGTGCGTATCATGCTTGCATGGCCCCTGTTTGCTTGATCGTTACAAAGTATTGGCAGTCGCTGCAGCCAAGTAGCCAATTATTCAGGGCTACAGGGAAAAGTTGGGGGCTTTGACTTCTGCAAAGCGAACGCCTGCCACGGCGAGGCTCCTTGCTCCTCGTCTGCAGAACTCTAAAATCTGTCAACGCAGCTTTCGGACTGGTGCCCAAAGAGCCCAACGCTCCTGACTTAACGAATGCAGAATCAGTTATTGTGGGACTAGGTTGGTTTGAGGTATATTCCTGAATTTAAGGGCAAGAGGCTCCCTGAACTTCGGCCTGGTAAAAAGAAGCCTCCGACAAATCAAAAACAGAGACACACACAGGCCACACAGGACGACCATATCGGTTGTTGATCCAACAGCAATCCCCGTGTCGCTGCGACAGTCCTACTTCTCAATACAACATTCAAGGTACAGTACTAGAATACTGTGGTCACTGGCCTGTGTTCTACTTCTCGGAGCCAGTTCCTTTGGCGCCGCATCCTAGACTACCCGCTCGGCGATGTCGGTTCAGGAGTGTTGCCGGCTCGGACTGCTCTCGGCATTCCACGAGATGAGCCAGCAAGCTTTGCATGTTCTGCGTCTGGGGATGATGTGGGCCCAGCACCTCTGCTTCGGCATCCAGGACGTGTTGGCAAACTCGTATTGCCTCTTCGGTCCTGCCTAATTCATGCAGGCACTCTGTCATGCTCCCTTGCGTAAAGAGCGTGTCTGGGTGGCGTGCTCCCAGAACCTCAGTGAGAGCAGCTAGGACCTCTTGGTACATCTGCAGTGCCTCGGCGTGCCTGCCCAAACACCTGAGAGTGGTTGCCATGTTTCCTTGCGTTCTGAGCGTGTCTGGGTGGCATGCTCCCAAAACCTCAGTCTCAGCAGCCAGGACCTCTTGGTTCATCTGCAGTGCCTCCTCGAACCTGGCCCTACTCGTGAGAGTGCTTGCCAGGTTTCCTCGCGCTCGGAGTGTGTGTGGGTGGCGTGCTCCCAGAACCTCAGTCCGAGCAGCCAAGACCTCTTGGTTCATCTGCAGCGCCTCCTCATACCTGCCCAGACTCCAAAGATTGGTCGCCAGACCTCCTCGCGCTCTGAGAGTGTCCGGGTGTCGTGCTCCCAAAAACCTAGTCCGATAAGCCAGGACCTCTTGGTTTATCTGCAGCGCCTCGGCGTGCCTGCCGAGACACGTGAGAGTGTCTGCCATGTTTCCTTGCGTAAAGGCCGCCATAGAGAGCCGGCTACGTCGTCCCAGGATCCAGGTGAGAGCAGCCAGGACCTCTTGTTCCATCTGCAGCGCCTCCTCGAACACGCCCAGACTCCTGAGGGTGCTTGCCATGTCTAATTGCGTCAAGAGCGTGTTCGGGTGGCATGCTCCCAAAACCTCAGTCTGAGCAGCCAGGACCTCTTGGTACATCTGCAGCGCTTCGGTGTGCATGCTCAGGCTCCTGAACTTCGCAGCCAGCATAGCTTTTGCTCGCAGCGCCCACGGGTGCTGTGGGCGAAGGATGGGCTGGAAGAGGCCGAGCAGCACCTGCAGGAAGCGGACCTGAGCCTCCCAAGCCTCACCGAGGCGCTGTGCCTGCTCGAGCACGGCTGCTCGAAGAGCAAGGCAGGCGAAGATGCGGATGCAGCTGACCCCGATGAAGAGAAACTGCATCGTGGAGCCGCCATAAACGATCACAAAAACGGACTGCAGCAATGCTTGGGGCAGGTCTTCTGTCAGTGCCACAGCAAGCTTGGCAGGCGAAGTCTGGTCATCCAGAAAGCTCAGTTTCCGGTGCCGGATGGCTTGCACCGGGGACAGCTGCTTCAGAAGGTCATTCGAATGGAAGGCTTGCATGTAGGCGCCGGAAGTCAGGAGCACCAGCACCCCCAAGGTTGCCAAGACGTAGCCGAAGCACGACCGCGTAGCCACCGCCAGCCCAATGAAGAGCCAGTCCTTGAAGACATCGAGGGGCTCCCCCAGGATCGGCAGCACGGCCCGAACGATTGGGTAGCCCAGCGACGGCACCTCACAGTCGCTCGGAAGGCTGAGCACAAGGCCCACGGCTTGGAGAAAATAGATTGGCAGCATAATCAGCACCCAGAACTCGTAGACCTCCCAGCAGAGGCCGTCACGGACATCCAAGCGACCTGTGGCTGAAGACAGCAACGCCAAGGTGGCACAGAAGATGTGCAGGACCAGATGCCAGAAGACGCGCTGCCAACAGAAGCCTTGACCACATTCTTTGTTTCGGTTTTGAGGCTTATGAACTGGCAGTGGGGTGAAGCTGGGCGGCGGTGCGGACCGCATCCAGGCGGCCAGGCTGCGGCCCGTCCTTCCAAGGCGCGTCAGCAGCTCACCAAGCACAAAGGAGACGAAGATCAGCCACAAGATCGATGACACATAGTAGTCAAACCTGCGCTCCTGCTCGTTTTTGTTAAGCTGGCTTCCGGCGTGCAAGGGGAGTGCATGCTCAGGCCGGTCCAAGAAGTGCACGCAGCTCCCCAGTTGTTTCCAGTCCTTCAGCAAAGCAATGGTCGTCTTCGCTGTGGCCCCGGGCGATGCGAACCCTGCAGCCACGAGAGCTGAGAGTCCACTCAGAACCAGAACGACGTTTCTAAAAGACTCCTCCGAGCATCGACATCCTGCCGCCGGCCACCAAAGTAACACAGTCCAAGAAAGGGCGAACACTGGCCAAACTGAAAGCCCGATGGTGAGGAAGATCAAAACTTCGAGCAGCAGGTGCCACGCCAAAGTCGCCCACTTGACTGCGCAGGCCTTGACCAGAATTGGAGGAACAGCTGGGAGGAACGACACGGCCCCTTTGGCCGCAGCGAGGGCGCTTTCTGCAAGGCTCTGGGAGTTGAAAAGCCGCCTCGCAGGCTGCTCCGTCTTTCCGGCGGAGAGCAGAAATAGGAGCCCACAACATGCCAGGAGGAAGACGCCGAGGAGCTGGGACCGTGAGATCATGGCTCAGACGGATGAGGCAAAGCACAGTTCGTGTCCTAAAATCCGCGGATGCCCACGGGTGCTACGTTACATCCATGATGTGCGAAGGTTCTGGGTATCATTACGCCCCATGCTTCTCATCTGTTGGTGATGTTATGTTAAGCATGTTGGCTGGGTGTGCTGGGAGGGCTCGAGCCGTAGCCATATAAACTCCTTAAGCCCCGGGAGCACAGCTAGTCCTTATGGCAACCTCAATAGAACGACCCCGCGCGT
Organism: Symbiodinium sp. CCMP2592; assembly: GCA_905221615.1. NCBI lineage: Eukaryota > Dinophyceae > Suessiales > Symbiodiniaceae > Symbiodinium > Symbiodinium sp. CCMP2592. Next base: position 140,270 of record CAJNDT010005914.1, read on the forward strand.
CAAGTTTCACAGATCACCTCAGACATCCGTTTGAAACCAAGGGCTGGAACATGTGGGTGCTCGCTCGACTATAGAGAGTGTGGCTGCTGGGTCCAGGTCTTAGGGCCGCGTTATGCTACTCATAATAAGGAACCCCCAATATAGCATAGGTAATTATTCAGGCCCCTATAGTATCCCGGCAGCCCAGACGTGGTATCCTGCATTCGTACTGTACATGTCTGCCCAGAAAAATCCGCCTGCGCTGTCCAAGGCACGGAGCATCACGACGGTGTGATGGAACACGGCTAACTTTGAGAAGGAGAAGCAGATCCTGTGAGATGATGGAACTTGTTAACTAGGCAACTAGCCTGTATCAACTTCGTCTTACACGGGGCTTCCACGGTTCGGGGAACCGAGAATATGCCGGGTGTATACTGCAGCGTGCCCACGCAGAACAAGTGCGTTCGAAAAGTCAGATTGCCTCTGTCTGGATCCCCGTTCCGAAGTTTATGACGTCTCTCGAAGACCCAGTCCAGAGCCTGTCCAACAGCCACCCAGTTTGTTCGAACAACGCTAGCCGGTTCTCAAGCAAATCTCATCACAATCTTGCAACCAGTCGGTGAGACAGCTTGTAAGGCTTGCGACTTTGTACTGTTTACCGGTACACCGCAATGCGGGTGTCTCGACGAGTGGGCCTTCATTTCAGCTACTTTATGCACCGGCTCATTGACAAGGGGACACTTCTGGCACTCCCTTCATCTGCAAGCCCAGGCAATTCCTTGAATCAACAGGGCCCTACTAGTACAACCCCAAACAAACACAAAGAGCTTTGAGGTTTACTCCCCTGGGCCATGAGGTTCCAAGACTGATCTGCCCGGGCTCTCATCTGAGTACAAATTCTCGCGTCCAACGATCTGCCCCAAGTCGTGTACCGTGGAACAGCCTCCCAAAGAATGCTGGAGGTACCCTGCAGACTGTGCGGGAACGGGACCCGGGACTCTCGCAAATGTAGCCTCTATAGTCTATAGTTTCCGGCATCTCCAAAGCGATGTTTTGCCTTGCAGCAAGCAAGGTGGGCTCGCTGTATGACGAAAATTGGCAAAGTTGTATGCTACACCGTCCCGGTGCCCCTCAATCTACCTGTTGAGCACAAAACACAAACCAAACAAACAGCGAGGGCCACCACCACTACCACCACCACCACCACCACCACGACAAACTAACTACACAAGCACAACAACAGCAGAGACAACTACAGGAACATGGAGGAAGATATACCAACACTGCAGCTCAGTGTGGGGAAAATGCAGGAACGCCAAACTGACACTAGGCTCGTCTCATCGCGACTTCCATTTCTCGCGTCACAACTGACACCGAAAATAGCAAGCATGGACACCTGACGACTGCTACCGAATCTAAAACGGCAATACATGGAGATGGATTCATTTGTCTTCCAGTTTCCTTCCGGCAGAAGATGCTGCCATCGTTTGGGGGGGGCTATGTTCGCACAAAGTGGTCTCTGATTGGGCCTGCCACCTTGGGGATGTGCAAGTGAAACACCTCGGTGCAAAGCAGAGGCAAAGTTCGACATATCATGAAAAAGCGGCGAACAGAACCGCTGCTGTGTTTTGTATGGCTACTGCAGCTAGGGTTTCATCGTTCCTGCCCGTGCTCCAGCTCAGGGAATTGTATAGACAGCAGATAAATCTATCTCTACATTATTGCGACTTGGTGGCCCTCAGCGGCAGCATCGTCAATATCGCTATGCCCGGCATCTTCTGCGTGATCATCATCGTGGCTAGCATCTGCATCAGCACCTACCATCCAAGTATCACCACCATACATGTCATCAGCAGACTCACCATCACCATCGGCATCTTTGCTGCCGCTGCCGCAACAGGATCCCCATGACCACTATCACCATCATTGTTTACTTACTGGGGCCGCCAACATCGCCACAAGCATGACCTGGATTTTGTGATGACTCTGATGATGAGTATGATAACTGTGATGATGATGATGATGGTCATCATCATCAGCACTAGTGCTACTGGCACTACATTGCCATCAACACGTTCAGCATCACGCCCAAGGTCGACATCAGCATGGTCACATCTCAGGTGTCTCGCTTGCCACCATGGCCCTCAATACCCGCACCAGAACTCAATCTTCAGAAACAGCACTGCTAGCATCGTCAGCACCACCAACAACAGAAGGAACAAAACATCACCGTCGCCATTACGGTGCATCAGCACCACTGCCACGATCACCATCATGTCATCACAACTACCCTGGACCGTGAACGTTATCATCCTCTTCATCCTCGATCCCAGTGACATCGGCATCCCTGGGAAAGGAATGGTTCCAGCAGTCGGTATACTGCAAGCTCGGATCCATGACCTCATCCTTGATCTCATCCTTGCGAGTCAGTGGCACAGCCATGGCCTAAGAACCGGAATCAGCTTGCCATTACGAAGCCGTTGACGTATGTCGGCACCACAACCCCCCCCCCCCCCTCCGCTCGTGCTGCAAGGAATTCTGCATCATGGCGAAAGGATGTGTCACACCCGCTGATACTTCACGCGTTGATCGACTCCATTGCATCGACATGCAAACCCAAATTCTGGAATCCAAATCTAAGACAGACAAACGGCTTCGAGTCTCGAACTCCAGAAGTCCTCCACTCTACACCATCGACAACCCCAAAACCCGGAAGCCCCAACATAACACTTCCGTACTTACTTAGCCGGCCTTGTGGAGCCCCAAGCCCACTTGTAGCAGCTCCGTCCGTGCAGCGTCGCAGTCCTCCGCCTAAAGGGGATTGGGATTAGGACTCTCGCAACAGGGCTTTAGGGCCTAGGGGTGTAGCAAGTGAGTGCAGAGTGTGAACGATAAAAGCTTTAGACATGCATACATCCTGAATCCGATGGCGGCATACCGGCGAGACAGCAAGTGAACAAGCACGGGGACAACCAACTAATGTGCCCGTGTGATGTCGTGTGTTGCGTGTGCGGGCTTGGACACGTAAGACGCGCACTTATGTAGCGCAATGGGTGGTTGTGTTTGGGCATTCATATACTGCATTATGGACAGGTAGATAGATAGATACATGCATTTACACACCTTCACATATATGCGCTCATGCATGCATACATACATGCATACATACGCTAGGCACATGGATACACAAGTACACGTCTCGTGCACATTGCATGTGAATTGAACTTCACAAACCACATTACATTACATCAACTTGCGTTGCATTACAGTAAACTTACAGGAAATTAGAGATTTAATTCGTTATTCCTGGTTTGCTTGCTTTCCGAAGGCTTTAGTGGCTACAGCAAGCTTTCAAGACATGTCAATACTCAATGGGCGTAGAGCTTCGGATGTAAGGTTGGTTCCCCAATCGGTAACCCTCGTGTGGAAAAGACCTCATCATGTATGCTGACACTGTGGTGTTGACCGTCTTCGCAGAACTACTGCTGGACTTCCCCACCTCTTCGGCATTGGGGAAGGTAAGGAAGCTCAGGAACAGAAAAGCCCAAGCTCGGTTCGGTATCATCGCCGGTAGCTACCTCGTCCAGGAGCCTCCCCGGAAGTCGATTGCAAGCTGAATGGGTTGCAGCTGTGAGCCACGGCCCGGCCGGCGAGTCGGACTGAGGGTTTCAGGCTTCGGGGCTTAGTAGAGCTTGAAAATTGGGTCTTGTAGGTCCTCTTCTTTTGAGAACCCAACTGCGAGCAGAATAAGGCCTCACCTCCGACTGCAACCTGGACAGGTGCAGGTCCTCTGAATCGAAAAGGACCGGGCCAATACACAAGGACAGCCACAGCATTTCACAGCCGAAGTGCATGTCTACACGTGTTCACTCCCACAGTCGTCCAGACCACAATCAACCCTAAACCCCAAACCCTATAAACCCTAAACCCTGAACCCTAAACCGTGACGACAAGACCCCCACGCCATGGCGAGTGCTGCCAGGCGAGGTCGGTTGGCCTCGGCTCAAGAGAGGCTTTTCACGGTGCCGCAACGAGTGGGAGCTTCTCAGCTCCTCTGATCCCTGAAATACTTAGCTTTGGTTAGTAGGGAATGCAAACATGGTAGTAATAGTAGCTAAGTTATAATTGTACCCCATTCCTCCATTCCCTACTAACCCAAGGTAAGAATAAAATTGAAGGCACCACAGACTTCGCGGCGAGCACACCAGACCTGTAAACATTGCAAGCCCTTCAACCCTCAGCTGCAAAAAGTTCCAAGTGTAGCCGAGCCAGGTGACTCATAGCCACGGAGTGCGCCGGGCCTTCGATAGAGTCTATGCACCGTCTGGAGATACGGGGTTTCTGGTGAGGTCTCATGTCGCAGGACTTCGGATAAAACTGCAGGGCGTAAGGGCGCAGAAAGGTACGGGATTGCAGAGTGCTAGCCCAATCTGTGAAAAGAGACTCAAGCGCTGCCAGGAGCAAAAGATCCTAGAAACCATGCCATCCAGGTGAAATACAAGTACCAGATTACCATGAGCGCTTGGTGGTTCTGACTATTTTTGCGTCTGGATTTAAGGTTCAGTGTGGTTGACAATGAGATTTGCTCAAGCTCTGCAACCGTGTTCGCTCGTCAACGGTACCCAAGGCCCTGACTGATCGTCACATGCCTCAGCACATCTCCACTGCATGCATGCGGAGCCACTGGTTAGCCCCCATCGCCAAGGGCCAGAACCCAACGTGCAGCTGATTCTCGTCTGTTCCCCACGACATGCCACGAACACACGAGGCGTCCTTGGTCGGAGCACCCCGTTGCTATGCCTATGAACTCTTATATGGATTAAGCAACTTCGAGACGAGCTTGCAAATGAAAGCTGGCCGGGCCATTCTGGAGTATAAGGGGGAACCCCCCCCCCCCCAACCCAACTTCCTTCTCTCAAACTTCCTGCTCTCTCAGCACAGAGTGTGCCATGTGGAGATGGGCTCAAGGCTTGAAGGGCCTCGAAAGCCCCGAAGCCTCGACAGGTTTGACCGCCGAACCATGGGTCGGTATAGATGTCTGAATACCGGAGCGGATCCTAAGCCCCCTGGGAAGGCAGAATTGGCGACTAAGCTCCTGGCTGATGGTGCTTGAGGCCACTGGCTTCCGAGATGTGGCCGACCTCACAGTCCCCGAGTTCTCATTTTTCCACCTTACTGTAAATCCTCAACCAACCTGCAAAATGCCTTGCCCAATGTCCAGGATACCCGCCGGGCAGACTGGCGTAAAATGTCAACCTGACAATCCTATTCCGAAGGCCGGTGTCCCCATAGTCATCCAAACCTCACCAACAGACGTGATGAACACCAGTATAGCCCACCCAAAACACGCGTTCCTCAAAGCCCACATCTCCGGATATCGCAGCTGAAATCTAACCATAAACCGTTACCTAAGTTAAGACCATGTTTCCCCCCAGTATTTTGTGGCTTTGAGCCCGGAACTCCATAGATTGCAGCTAATCGGGCAGGTGCTCGATCTTCCGGGCTTGACGTGCAACTTCACCATACTTCACCGAGACCGAGAACGACCCATCGACCGCGAAAACCGTGAACGTCCTATGCGCCAGAACACAAGACCAAAGAAGGCTACTCAATTATTTGCTGTCCAAACTCCTTCGAAGCCCGATCCCCCGGCCCTCAGAAACTTTCCAACTTGTCTCCCAAACGGAGCAGACAGACACAGCACCTCAAAGCGGACGGCATCGGGCGCCAGGAACCTCGGTGATGTCGACTTAAGGTATAGGTCATTAATCGGGATTCACAGCTCCGGAGCCAAGACCCTTCACTCCACAGGAACTGCGCTTTGTGGGTAAAAGCCAATCTCAAACTGGCGTCCAGCCTGTGCTGGGGCCCATGCACAGGTCGCTCGAGGGGGATCGACACACTCAACTCTGCCTTCCGCATCTGTACGAGCAGATGGGACCAACGAGCAGCTGCCCACTATCAGCAAACCACAAGCACATGACTACTTAGCCTACATGAACACCTCGTCGTCTTCCAGCTATCCCGTAAACACTTTGGCGGAAGTGATGTCAAGTCTACGAAGTCCGGACTTTTCCGAAGGCCTCCGCAGCAGAGGCGGCCGCCCCACAAGGAAGCCTCGTCGTAAGACACGGTTTGGAACTCCAGACCAGCTCCCTGAGCTATGACTGAATTCCTTGAAGCCTACCGGTTTGGATCTCGGAGCCCTTTCTTCCCGAACCACAAGTCAGAACTCAAAATGTCCGTCTGCTTCCAGACAGACAATCGACTGGAACCGTGGAGGTAGTTTTTAGATGGTTTGGGGACATAAATAAATGAGCTTGCGTTGGTACGGTAACGAGACTGTCCACGATTGCAGTATAACTGTGGGTTACACACCACTGCTGACCCTAGTGCAGATATGTATGCTCTTGAACACTGTATAGGCTCTTCTGGGCAATTAATCAGTCGCATGGGGATCGACTAGTGAAGCGACGCGGGCTGCCCTGCAGATTTGAGTCGAAGTTGTGCTAAAGCAATGGTAGTAACCATGACAGGGCATGCGGACACTTAAGACCGGATCACGGTTCTCGGGCTTTGAGCGTTTGCGGTGCTCAGTGACTCAGGGTGCTTACCATGTCTAGGCATGAGAGGGAAGACCTATCATCTCAAGCAGTTGGAGACCTCTAAACTCTGAACCATTTCGAAATGCAGCACGTGTTGGTCTTCCATGTACACAAACGGTGAATCCAGGCGAAGGGGTTGTGAGAGTTTGGCTGAAACTGCAAAAGCAACTCAGGGGACACAGGGCCAGGGCAAGTTGGCGACATGCACCGGTGGTTCAACCTGGGCACATTTGCACCGGGCAACCTTACTTGGAACTTCAAACTTGGACTCCTGAGTAAAAACGCCCACAGACTGAGGCAGCGAAAAAGTCCGTTCTGCCAGCAGCTGTGCGCACGATGTGATGAGAAACCTTTTTTCAGCCAGGCTTTCTTGCCTGCACAAAGTTAAAATAGGCAACACGCCACACTTAGAGCTCGCTGAGCCAGGTGATGCCTCTGGCTTCGCCGACGATGCGATTGCAAAACATCACTCTCCACAGAGCATCTACGAGTACCGTCATCCCAGTTGCTTGTACAGGTACTGACAGCCTACAGTAGGTTGATAAGTTGCAGGAACAACACTCGTCCAAAATGCAAAGGGCAACATAAATACTTTGCATCATCTGGGGCTCGAGCCGTGCCCCGCATCACTTCAAACATCCCCTTGCATGGTTGGAGGCTGCATTGCACGGCGGAGCGTAGCTCAGGGTTCATAGTTCATAGTGTTCAGGGCTTAGGGATTAGATTGGAGATTTCTGTACTCGGATCTCAAGGGCTTCAGGGCTCCAGGCGTTTTGGGGCTTCGATGGAGGATGCTAGAGGTCTTGACGGTTTTCGGGGAAAGGGGTGAAGGGCCAAGCCCTCCGATGGCAGCATTCCGGGGAGGATTTCTATACACCTCGTGGTCTGAGCCGACGTCCTTTCGAATTCAGTCGGGGCCGCTTAAAGTCTCATATATTTCCATGAGACGCTGAACAACGAGATCCCCAGATAATAGCCTGTGCAACTTGACATCTATGTACTGAAGCTACATTCTTGGCACGCGATCAACAACAGCTTTCGACTTGAACAAGGACACCTACGCCTGCCTCAAACTCTACAAACGCACGCTCTCGCTAAAGTGAAGTTAATCTTTCCTGAGGGGCTGCAGAATGGCGAAGGATCTCAATGAAGCCCTCGAAACGTGAACAGCGGAAAAACTTCCGACCTCCTCCAGCTCAGCGATGCGGCGGACGAGATGGGCCTTGCAATCTCTACTATAAAATATGCCCCTCATACAAGACTTGGACCGGGGCATTCTCAGACACATCCTTCCGTTCTCTGAATCTGGGAGGGCTGGGGCCGCCAGCGGTTCGGGGTCCAAACACGGGACGAGCCCGATTCTGTCAAAAAGGGTCCGCAGAGGAAACATATAACTTGTGCACGCGTCACGGCCTAGAAGCCATGCACCAGCACACGCAGGAAGATAATTGCACCAGCTTGCCAAAGGAGTCCAATGCGTGTCAGACATCCTCATCGAATGACCCTTCTCCCCGACCCCAGGACGGGCTGGGCAAGGATAAAGCGATGACAAGTAAGGAGGATTGTAGCCAGGAGCGGCACTTGTACCATTCATACACATCGGAGGCGCGAGGACACTGCCACGACCGACGCGCTTTGAAGGGGATCAGCGCTGTTCTCACTAGCTTTGTGGAAGGTTGGCAACGTTTTGCACGCAACGTCTGTATGAAAGCCCCGCAAACTATCGAGACCAGGTTCTGTCAAAGCCCACGATCTCCCTCCCCTTGCTCCCAAGCTTCCAAGATCCCTGAAAGCCAAGATCCTCCTCCACGCCTGCTCTTGTGCAAGGAAGCGCTGCAGCAGGTCTTTCAGGGCGTCCAACTCTGGAACCTCAGGATGTCGTTGGTGCTCTGCGGTGGCCCATGGATGTTTATTTCTGATTTGGAGAGTAGCAGCAGCTCTCCTAGCCGGCTGCGAGGCGACGGAGGTGCTGCGCTGCTTCTTCTGTGAGAGTTTCAGAGCAACCACCCCCGAAGTGCTGGTGCTCTATCTTTCTTGAGGATCCTTGGTCTCCTAACACAGACACTCAACAATAGGACCCTGTTCATTGCAGGGACACCCAAACAAAGTACACACACTGTTGAGAAACCCATACCGGCCATAAAGGCATGAACTCTCGTTGCATGCTGTTGCTCAGCAGACGTAGACTACATCCAAGACCCTGTACTAACCTGTCGTGTCCCTGCATGGGCTCCCCCACAGCACTGGCATTGAGATTTGGTCGTGGCCGGCTGCCTCCAAGCGCCGCGAAGCAGCTTCTGGAGGTTGAAGGATCTTGGGGGGTAACTCGCGAAGCTACTGTGTGAGGATATCTTCAAGTCGTTTCTTCTTTTTACATCTTTACCGCTCTTCAGCCCGCCGCAGGGCTGCCTGCGGTGGGGCTGTGGCTGCCGCCTGCGCAGAACTTCATGACCTGGAAGACGGCTCACTCGGGCAAGCCAAGCCAGGCAGCTGTAACGACGGTTACGCCGTCTAGTGTGGGATCACCCGAAACCCGAGCAGAATGCACAACTCGATTAGCGAGACTACTGCTTCGTGCTCAGGCGAACTCGCAAGACGCAGGCACTGTCTGAGCACAAATCCGGATCCAGTGGCTGGAGCCTTATGCAAGCTTTCACAAGCTCTTGGCACCCGCGCATCACTGAAGTCACCCGGTTCGGCATCCGTAGCAAGCCCGCGGAGGGGAAGAAGGCGGGAGGCCATCTGAGAGAGCCTGACTCAATGCCCCATGCTCACGGGTGCTGGGGTGATTTTTGGGGGACTTGCACGTGCAGCCGGCTCGAGGCTTCTAGCCTGGCGCTGGCGACACCACTAGTTCCGACTGTGGCTTATCGACTTTAGTCTTGTTCTGTTGTGCGAGTCCTGAGCTCTAAATCCCTTTTGCATCGGCCCAGTCTCAAACCTAAGCGGCTTTTTGCATCCACGTCACTCCAAACATCAATTCCCCATGCTTCACCAACTAAACTAAACCCATCACCCTCTCAACAATCTGAATCATTTTGATTGAATTCCAAGGGTGTAGTGTTTCCTATATGCCGCTAGAGTAAGATACTTTGGGCCTTTTGATGGGTCCACAGACAACAGCACGGACAACTCGGACAAGACAGCTACCACCCTTTGCACCTTACAAGCGCAGCCCGAATAGAGTATAGGAAAGCTGCAAGCCTGAACCCGTGGAATGTCCTGATGCCCTCCCCTCGTGATCGGAGTGGCCTGAAATCTTGCCGGCGAGCTTGTCAGTCTTGTCAGTTGCAAGTTGTGCCAGCTTTACCCGAAGCCTCTGTACCTCTAGCTGTAGCAATGAACAAGACCTCGTCTGCTCGGACAGGGCAACACAACAGTTACGGCCAATAGCTACCTTGGATTGGGACGGTGTGCTGTCGGCGACGTGACAGCTCGTGCTCATCAGGGCTTCTTCCAGGCCGATTGAGTTTGATCCATAACGCTGCATGATCCAGCCACGCAGCCCACAAATATTACTACCGTGCCATTGTCTGCATCATGGGATAACGCGGAATTTATCGTGAAAAACCTCACCAACACCACACTGCACACCGAATCCTGTAGAACGCATGCAACATATCATGGAAACGAGGAATATCAACATCATCCAGGCTACTTTGCGTTGCATCTCTGACCGACCGGCCGAGGATAAAAGTACGGCATCGGAAAACGGCTTGGGCCGAAAGCCGGTTGCCGCGTTGAGCAACCACCAATACCACTAGAGTCACTAAAGTTCTGTAAGCTGCGCCAGCGCCAGCACAACATAGCAGAATTACAATGGCTGCAGATCTAAGATGTGGTGATACTGTTATGCGCCACGCCACCCTGGCCCATTGAAGGCAAGTACCACCGTACCACCACAACAAAACCGCTACAGTGCTACTGCTACAGTTAAGGCCGCCAGAATCAGAGCGGCACACAACTTCGCACATCACGCACCAATGCACTGAAGAATGAGATCGCGGTCGCAGCGACATCATTGACTGCGGAACTTACGACTCACTCGTACGTTTGTAAGCATTTATGGATATGTAGTTAATGTGGTTTACAGGTTGAGCCAGCCGAGAGTAATAAATCAATTTCAAAAGTGACAAGGTGGGCAGACTGAAACGAATGGCCTTTCGTGCATGCGCCGACACACCGCTACATTGCTATTCACTTCCATGACATCCTACCATCTCCTAACCAAACAAACGGAACAAGGCGCCTGCAAGCTCCGTGATGGCAGAAGGGCGGAAGGACTGATGCAAAACAAACCTTCGAGCCATGCACTTCCAACATCCATCCCAGAGCCCGGAGCTTCGAAATGCAGGTTTGGGGCCGATCCCCTTTCTTTTTCGCCCAACGTTGCACTGCATCGGGGCAGTCGTAGCCGAGGAGCTGCAGTGCCTGCCGCCAACGCGAAGCCGCCAGGTGTCTGTTACCGTTTAGGGTTTTCGGAACATACTAGCCAGCAGTTCGAACACGATGGCCATTCAAACGGTTCGGCAAATGAGTGCACAACACCAAGTGCCCCAGCACGAAATGTGGGCGATCGACTACAGCAATGCCATCATCCGGCTGTGTACCGGTCTGGGGTCGCAGAATGCACCTACAAAGAAAGAAAGCAGATAGCGACTTAACCTATCCTCTGAAGTTGATCCCGTGGGTGTTGTGCCTGATGCTGCACTCCCTGAGAAAGCCCAGTCTCGGGGTTTTTATTTTGGATGTAAGTGTAGCTATACCTAGCTTGCAAGTACTTGGGATGCAAGCAAGCTTACCGCAATGACTGCAATGCCTTCCATCTCAAGCCGTTAATCCGAATACTCACTTCCCCAATTTACTGCTGTCAGAGAGTCCTTCAAAGTAAGTGGGTTTTGAGGCTATGGTACAGGGAATCCGCAAGGTAATTCGGGATCTTACCCTTCCGCCACGACCAGGCCGACTGGTCCAAAGCGCCAGCGATGAGCTTGAGCTGCTTGCTGCTGAGCCCATCCTGGCACAGGTGAGCGTGCTGAGTGCAAACCTTTCTGCATTTACACACCGTTTCCGGGTGCGGCCTGGATATTAGGGTACGGCTAACAGCTACGGGTGAAGCCTCAAGTGGTCTTTCTGATCTTTTGGGTTGAGGAAGCGCTTGGCTTCTCGCTTTGCCAAGGCTGAACCCGAAGCCTGTCACAAAGTCCAGAGCAGGCCTTCTGGTTCTTCGGATCGCCATAAAAGTCGAGGGCCTCCCCTCGCGTGCGACATTCCTTGTGTCCTCACGGGCACTTCTTCTGTCACCCGCCAGAGGAGGGCAAGGTAGCCCTTGTCGAAACTACAATGACTATTTGCAGTCGTAGCCGTGCTCGTAGTAGTAGTAGTAGTAGTAGTAGTAGTGGTAGTGGTAGTGGTAGTGGTAGTGGTAGTGGTAGTGGTAGTGGTAGTGGTAGTGGTAGTGGTAGTGGTAGTGGTAGTGGTAGTGGTAGTCGTCGTCGTTGTCGTAGTAGTAGTAGTCGTCGTCGTCGTCGTCGTAGTGATCGTAGTAGTAGTAGTAGTAGTAGTAGTAGTAGTCGTCGTCGTCGTAGTAGTAGTAGTAGTAGTAGTAGTCGTAGTCGTAGTAGTAGTAGTAGTAGTAGTAGTAGTAGTAGTAGTAGTAGTAGTAGTAGTAGTAGTAGTAGTAGTAGTAGTCGTAGTAGTATTAGCAGTAGTAGCAGTAGTAGTAGTAGTAGTAGTAGTAGTAGTAGAAGTAGTAGAAGAAGTAGTAGTAGTAGTAGTAGTAGTAGTAGTAGTAGTAGAAGTAGTAGAAGTAGTAGTAGTAGTAGTAGTAGTAGTAGTAGTAGTAGTAGTAGTAGTAGTAGTAGTAGTAGTAGTAGTAGTAGTAGTTGCAAGTATAGAAGTAGCAGCCTTATCAGTAGTAGCAGCAGAATCAGTAGCAGGACTGATACCAATACTATGACTGCTGCTGTTGTTAATCTTGCTGCTTTTGAGGTTTCTGCTGCTGTTAGAGAAACTGTTGCTGCAGGTGTTGCTGTTGCTGTTGCTGTTGTTGTTGCTCTAGGTGTTGTTGTTACAGTTGTGGTTGTCGTGGTCTTGATCGTGGTCATTCTGCTTGTTCTTGTTGTTGCTGTTGTTGATGGTGGTGGTATTTCTGGTTCCGATTTTGGCTCTGGCTCTTGTTGTTGTCGCCGTTGTGGTTGTTGTTGGTCATGGCAATAAAAGCAAGCAGGATTACTCGTACTCTTGCCACTACTGATACTTGTGGTATTGACTGATAGTGTTTCCGTAACGGCACATATCATATTGTCATTAAATTACGCTGTCATGAGTGATAAGTCTGGTAAGTGCTTTTCCCCCAGCATGGCTTGCAGCGAGTTTCTTGAAGACCTGTCGCCTGACGACCTCCGAAATTTCTGATTCGTGTTTTTCCTAAATGCGCGCTACGGCTCAGCCAGAACTGCACGGTCTGCAGGCTGCAGAAAGCCCATCCGGCCATCGAATATGAAAACCGCAGGGCCAAAACCAGTCTTACAGCGGGGGTGGGGAAGGGTTTAAAGAAAAAGAGACTATGAACTGCTGGACCCTTACGCACCCAAAGGGTCTACGCTTTCAAGGACGGCGGAGGAACAAAGTCTTTCTTTTGCCGCACCGTCCGAGATTTGCTTCTTCCCTCCTCTCGCTGCTTGTGTCTTTGTCGCGCGTCACCACGGGGGCACAGAGCGCACCCCTAAACTGGTACTCCAATGAAACGTAGGTCTTCTCCCTGAATCGTTTTTCAGCGGCTTGGGAGTACCAATTTCTCTGCGGCCACAACCTACGAGCCTTCCTTGCGAAGCCCAAGGGCACACCCCCTGGATGCTCAGGCTTCAGGCTCTCGGGCTGTAAGTGTCGCAGGGGTGAGGGTCGAAGCCTTTCCAACATGGCGGACTTTAGCTTCCACGGACCTATGGGTCCCGCGCGTCTCGGGTTTCAACTGCTCTTGCCTTTTTTTGGGCACTGCGTTCGGTGTGTGTGCCCCTCGATTCACAGGAAAAGCCCGATAGGGTCGAGGACCCCACGAATTTGTTTCCGAGGCCGCAGGCAGGCAAATAGCTCCTTGCTGGAATAGTCGTGACCTTCACGGTGACAGCGGTGGCACAGGCACCATCACCATGTGCAAACACCGCCGCCATCATCACTACCAACAAGCACAGCAAACATCATCAGATCAGGTAAATGATTACACGAGTTTCCCATCTATTCAACCCAGAATCCCTCTCTATTTCCGGGTGGCTTCTCGTGAACCCCACCGCAGCACAGGAGCCAAGGTGGGGGCTCGATTCCTTGAAACCTTCGAGGACCCCGGACCAACATCTGAATCCATCCTCTATCGCATGTATCTCAGCTTGCAACGGTTGAGCATGTCTTTAGCCCTTTCAGAGACGGCGTATGGCTTCCTGTAAAAGCTGTCTGGGCCAATAGTCGGAGGAGCCCCAAGTGTTCATCTATGCTTCACCGGAAAATGTCCCTAAAAGCCCTAAGCCCTCTCAGGGCCTGAAGCCCTGAACTCCAAGGGCAACAGGAGGGGCCCTTAATGGGGCTCCCGGCCCAAAATGTGGGCCATCTAATGGGTATATAAAAGCTGTATCATGGGTATATACGGAGGGTCCTTATTAAGGGTCCCCCTCCTTTTCTCCTTGGATCAACACAGAAGCCTGAGGCCGCCGGAAACTCTCAGCTCAACGCTGCAAGGCACTTGGAGCCTCTCAGATTCCGTCACTCCGAAGAGTAGGTCTCAGTTCGAGTTCGGTTTACGAAGTTTATGAGGGTTTTTTCAAGTTCCCCCTCAAACCCTATGCCGTAAACCCTTCTCTACAGTGCAGAGCCCATATTGTCTTGATGCCCTACCATATCCTCAACCCTAGAGAAATGAAAAGGGTCGCCCAGCCAGATCCTTGAACTTGAGACACATCCGGGTGGCTCGTCGTTGCTCATTGCAGGCAGTTAGGCAACCGCTCGGCTCTGAATTTGTAGGTCTGTCACCCAACCCTTGCTACTTGTAGTGGCCCAATAAAAAGGGCCTGAACGATGCCAAGACTGCAGTCCGCATCCAGCAACCCCCCACAAGGCTCACCGAAGGAGTTCAGTTCCCGCTCATTGCGTCTGCCGAACAGCACCTGAGCTGGCCGTCTGAGTCAGTCAGAAGCTCAAGCGTCAGATGTCCAAGCGTTCGCGTCAGCTCCTGCTAGCTGCTAGCCTGCTTGTCAAAGTTACTCACCCCTGGAATTCTGCAGGCAACTAGAAAACATTCGCGCATACTCAAGGAGTTCAAAACCCGAATCTGATGCTGCGCGATTGCCGGACGGCTGCAGATGACCGACGAGAACGCGCCCAAAGACACACATGCGATTCATGATGCCCAAAACCCAGAACTCTCGACTGCCTGAGACTTACATGGGCCGAGTTCTGCCAAAACGATGATAGACAGAAAAAGTTATGTGAATCTAGCTCTGGCCCAGACCAGGTTGGCAGAACGACTGAAGCAGCGGTGATTTTGCTACGGCTTCCGAGTTGCAAAGCGGGATTTGTGACAGGTCATGTCTACGGCTTCCGAGTTGCAAAACGGGAGTTGTGACAGGTCATGTCAACCCGTTTAGTTGCCTGATACCTGGAATGCATGTATGGCTATGCCGTTGGTCTGGTCTTTATTTTGGGATACATATATATATATAGAGAGAGAGAGAGAGAGAGAGAGAGAGAGAGAGAGAGAGAGAGAGAGAGAGGAGGAGAGAGAGAGAGAGAGAGAGAAAAAAAAAAAAGTGTGTATGTATGTATGTACGTACGTATGTATGTATGTCTTCGGTTCGCACCATCTACAGCACATTAGAAAGTCATTCATATTTTGAAGGTCTACTATACCAGACTATACTATACTATAAAGTATACTATACTATAAGTATACTATACTAGAGACATCGAACTCCGAAGCCCTGCCAGGGTGCGCGAGTGCCCGGACGACTCGGGAACCCGACCTCGAAATGCCGACCTGTTCGTGTCTGTCAGAAGGTGTCCCTAGTATAGTATACCTATAGTATAGTACCAATTTAGTATAGTATCAGTACAGGATAGTCATAGTACAGTATACTATCGTATAGTATACTGCAGTACTTTATGCTATACTATAAGCTTCCGTGGAGGCTTCGAGGAACTTCTGGCTTCGGGAGCTGTGCGCGGGCTAAAGGCTACATCTCCACACCCCGGACCCTCAAGTCCTCAAATGCGGAATTTGAAAAGGCATTTCACCTGGAGCCTTTCTAGCTTCTTTTGTCTCGTCCGGGCAGCTGCAGAATCTCCACCGCCCGCGTGCTCAGTCGTTCCTGTGGCGTATCGTTTGTGTAAGGACTTCAGTCAGCTAAGATATCATCCCCCCCGTCCTACCAATGGTCATCATCATAAAATTCTAGATTCTAGCCATTCTAGTCTCAGTCTCACCACACAGCAGCACTACTTACAACTTCATTCTTGTGTGTTTGCCCACACTACAGAAAGTAAAGACCTGAAGCACGTCACACGAAAACACGCAGAAATGCTGCCTCCAGAAATTCGAAGCTGTCAGGCCAAGACCCACACACACATACACACACATGCACCCACACAGACACAGACACACACCACAGCTGGACCCTCCAGAATCGCCTCCGGCCACCGCGCAGCGCCCAAAAGAGCAGTGGTCAAACGTTCGCCAAAAGCACCAGAGGCCATGGAGCTCAAAGCGCAGTGGCCCAGGACCTGGGATGCAGGCTCGCATGTCTCGGGCTTTGCAAAGGATGCAAGGTGTAACCGAACGTGTGCTGAGTCTTCAGCTCTCCTGGTCATATGAGATTGGGAAGCTGTCTACCGGCGACCGGGAATTCGGCGGTGATCTAGCGGACTTATGCCGTCCATATGCGGCCTTTGGCACGAGGGTTGCTTTGTGGCCGCCGGCGGGGGGCACCAAGCCGATCGAGGGTCGAAGTTGTAAACTGTAGGACAGACAGGTTTGCGCAAGGGAATGCGAGTGAGGCGCGGGAGTCACTCGGCCGGCTTCTGCCGTTTCCAAACAGCTGTGCACACACACAACTTTAGAAATCCCTTTGATTTATCAGGCCTTAAGCCAGCTCCAAGACGAAACAAAAACTTAACCAGGCCTGTCAACATTGCCGTCAAGGCTCATCCAAGGCGAAACTGCGGTTCTGCACGCTTCCTGTGGTCATTTTCCACATCAGCTTCACCCCAAACCCCCTCGAACCCCAAAAATTATTCCAAAATCCTGGCTTCGTTTCCCGCACGCGGGATGGAAGTTGCAACTGGCACGCTTCCTCACATACAGCAGCACAGCCGCTTATAGTAAACTCAGATAGGTAGGCAGTCCAACAGTGACTTTAGGTGTGTAGAGAGAGAGAGAGAGAGAGAGAGAGAGAGAGAGAGAGAGAGAGAGAGAGAGAGAGAGAGAGAGAGAGAGAGAGAGAGAGAGAAAGAGAGAGAGAGAGAGAGAGAGAACTCATCCTGGCGTCGCTTTGTCGATTTCCCCTTGTCGTAAAGGAAGCGAATCCGAGAGCAAGGGTGTGGACCACTGCAGCCAGGCATCGGCGCGCATCTAAGAAAGGCAACATCGACTTCGCGACGAGCTGCCTCGGCTGCAAAATGATGCTTGGTGGAAGCACGATGGCTGGTATCATAAACAAGTCCTGCCTAACCGGCCAGCGCTGGGCTTCAGCCCTGTGCGCAACACTGCGGTTGTAAGGCTAAGTTTCAATTCAAGCTGCCTGCATAGTTCATTCAAGCCAGTGTCGTGAACAGAACAACGCGAGACAAAAGGAGCACAAAGCATGCGCTGCAGCAGGCCAGCGATAGTGAGACACAACACCCCCACCTCGCGTCGGAAACACTCTTATTCTTCACGTACCGAAGCTACACAATCCATCGTCGTAGCAACAATACCCCAGCATGACAACTAAGCTTTCTGACAGGGTATCTCTACTACGCAACACGGTCATTATCGAATGACGGTAGCAATTCTTTGGCTCCCACTTGTCGGACTCTCGCGAACTCCGCACTACAAGTCGATATTGTTGTCGAAATGGTACGAAGAACTACCAAAATTCAAAAGGTGTGAGGGCTTTGCTTACAGCATCAAGCTTTTTGACCCGCTGGAGGGTTGTATACGGTTCATGGCCGATTGCTTATTAACAAGGCAGCTCTTGCTTGTCGGTCAAAATGACAGACTGGAGGAGCAGGAGCGGAGCGGACTAAACCTCCGAGTTTTGTGAGTCCTGAAGTCCTAAGCCGGAGTGATCGGGGCCCGAAGTCCTAGAAGCCCAACTCCACGATGAGCCAGGGAGCCCCAACGCTTCTCCTGCAGAGAACGAGGAGGTTGGGCGTTCTGGGGTTTAGGGTTGCTGTCGGATCTTGTGAGGGTCCGAAGAGTTGATGAAGAAGGTTTGGGGGACAGAAGGTGCCGGAAGGTTGAGTGCGAGTTCTCCTTGTACTTCCTAATTAGCTCCGACTCTACTGCGTGCAAGTGTGGATCGCTTTGCAAGCTTCGACCATGCACTCCAGAGTCCAGGTGCTATATACATTGACATGGCTAAGCACCTGGCAGGGAAGAACGGAGCAATGCTGTGAACTTAGTAATATTAGGCAGAACGTTTCAACATGGAAGAACGCCGAGGCTTCCTAAGGCGAAGAGCAAGAAATACAGAAGAACAAAATATCACGGACACATATGCCACATGCAATAAAAAAAAACGACCGTCCATTCAAAACACATCTCGGCCTACTTCTACGTGTTTCAACTGAACTTCGCACCGAAAGGGGGAATCGAGCGTCCGCCAGAGCCAGCGATGGTCTGCAGCACGGAGAAGGCAGCTCTCTTCACCTTGGCTTGTGGAACATTGCCATTGCCGTCTGTGAGGGCGATCCGAGTCTTTCGGGGTGATAAGGTAGACCGAGAAGCCATGAAAGCTTAATTCCAAACTTGTAAGCACGCCTGTTTTTGCAGGTTCTGCGCGGCGTTGCCTTCCGCCCTGGGCCGAAGCGCCCCATGTCACGATAGATCCGTCTTCCAGGACAGCAGCAAAAGCAGAGTCAGTTGCATGGATCTTCTGCACATTTTGGAGCTGCTCTTGGACAGGACGACTATCACCGCCACACTGTGGAACACCCCAGGTGACTACGGATCCGTTACGCAAGATGGCCGCGAATGCAAGCCTGTTGGACTGTATATGCCACACATCTTTCAGCTGTTCCTGCACTTGAGAGCTATCGCCTCCATAGCTGGCAGTACCCCAGGTCTCCACACTTCCATCATCCAGGATGGCAGCAAATGCAAAACGAGTTGCTTGAATATCCCGTACATTTCTAAGCAGCTCATGGTTCGGACTGTTGCGATTTCCAAGGCACATGCCCCAAGTCACCACTGAGCGATTGCTCAAGATGGCCGCAAAAGCTGAATTGCTAGCTTGAACCTGCTCTACATTCTGCAGCTGGTCTTGGACGGAGCTGCTGTCGCCACCATGTTCCACATCACCCCAGGTCACCACGGACCCATCTGCAAGAATTGCAGCGAATGCACGACCATTCGTTTGGACTTGTCTTACATTCCGTAATTGCCCACTGACCTTGCTGCTATCACCGCCGTAACTGGCAGCACCCCAAGTCACCACGCATCGATCACGCGCGATTGCTGCGAAGGCACCCTCGCTTGCTTGGATCTGCTGTACGTTCACCAACAGCTCTTGAACAGAATGGCTGTCGCCACCGAACGCATCGCTTCCCCACGTCACAACTGATCCGTCCGTCAGGATGGCGGCAAACGCAGAATGAGTTGCCTGGACATGCTGCACGTCGTGTAGTTGCTGCTGGACTGCAGAGCTGTCACCACCGTGGCAGGAATCGCCCCACGTAACGACAGAACCATCGTCCAAGATAGCAGCAAAAGCACGATGGCTTGCTTGCACATGCCGCACATTCTGCAGTCGATCTTGTGCGACACTGCTGTCTCCACCGTATTTTGGAGCACCCCAGGCAACTATGGATCCAGTGTCCGTGATCGCGGCAAAAGCACCTGAGCTAGCTTGGATGTCCTGCACGCAAGTCAGCTGCTGTTGAACGAGGCCGGAATCCCCTCCATTGGCACCCCAGGTTGCTACCGAGCCGTCACCCAGCAAAGCAGCGAAGGCGCCACAAGTTGCCGCTAATCGGAGCGGGCGGGTGTGTAAAGTCAACACCTCTCCTTCCCCCAAGTCAAGTTCGCCAAGCGTCAGCCGAGTGTTCAGCCTCTCGCCGCTAGTACTTAGCACGCTGAACTTGCCCCGAACAGCCAGCTCGGTTTGTGCTCGCTGCAGCAAGCTGTCGAGGCGTGCATCTTCAGCACACGCCAGCTGCACTCGCCTGCCGCTCATGAGGACCACTTCAATCTGCGTGGACATCTTGCCGGCGAGCGGTGCAGGGCTCACTGTGGGGACAAGACGAAAGAAAAGTCGTGCTTGCCCACATCAGGGTTTGCCTTGACTTCGAGGCTAAGCGTCTAAGCTGATTTGGAGCTACCAACTCTACACCCCAAGTTCGCTCATCGGCTAAGACAATTTCTGCAACGATGGCCCCGTTCTCGAGGAAAGCTCATGCTCAACCAGTGTTGGATTAGAGCTGTACAGTTGAAATGTGACCTCTCAAACTCCCAACCGGAACTTAACGATACACCGAAATGCCGAGGGAGTCTTCTGTCGTGCCTCCCTGGTTGACACTGCAAGGCTTGCTGTGGCAACTTGGTCTCAAAGCCTCCGAAGCATTCGACCACCAGTCTGGGGATTGCTTCAAGATTGCTTTGCTGCTGCTGCTGCTGCAGCTGCTGTTGTCGCTGTTGCTGCTATTGGCTTGATGTTGTTGTCATCACCGGTCATCGCGGTGGGGAGGGCGAGCGAGCTTCTCCAAAGTCCAAAGATCTGCAGCTCCCGAAATCATGAATCCGCCAACCCGACCACCCTCGAGCTTTTGCACAAAAACCATCAGCAAGCTCTGCCGGAGATGCCTCCAGCTGCTCATGCCAGCAGGTCCTTAGTCGGGGCGGCCCACTCCAGCATCGCGACTGCAAGATATGACTGCACGCCCTCTCATGCAACGGTGAAGAACAAGCATAGGAAGCTAACGGCAACCAGTACGGGTAGGATGATCCACTGATGACCCGGTAACAGAAAGACCATATCCAAGGCAACCAAGATTCGTGATCAGATGCCGTAAAAACTGTACAACGAGCCTTGGGCTTCGATGGAATCTGCTGCTGACAGTCTTGACCATGCCTCGCAGCGAAAAGGCTGACGAGAGTGGAGACTGGTCGGGCTTCACAAACTTCTGCGCGAACGAGTTTAACGGGACCTGTAGGTGGAACATGCTTCGGCTTGCTATAGAGCTCAATGGTGCAAAGTGAGTATTCAGAATCACGGCTTCCCTGACATGGGGAGGACAGCAGGGGCAGAACCAGATGCGGACAAGGATCAGCGGTAGGCCCTAACCATCGGCCAGTCAGACGCGGATTCGCTTGGCCGGTCGGTCGTGCGAACCAGCTGCGACAGACCCTTGTAGTTTTGCGTTGCATTCCTGAGCACAGAGCGCAAGTCTGAAACTCGGATTCCGAGCCCAACCACAACTCTCTATGTTAAAGAGGAAACACTCAGCAATGCAAGGTCATCCAGGACTCAAGAAGTACGCCAAAACATCCTCTGCGGTCCCCTCCTGACCGAGGATCAGGTAGGGGCTTCGGCGCTTCAGCAGTGCAATGGGCTCGAAGGACAGAGGCACATGTCGGTCTTCGGTGTACGTAAACTCCCCTCAACCCTAAGTACATGGGAGTTTCAGAAGTTGCGGGGTATCTTGCTTAGGTTTACTGGTATCCTCTTTTGGACTCCCATATCTGGCTCTGTCTCTGTCCTGAACTCTGCCTGTACATTTCATGTGGTTCGAAGCGAAAATCGCCGACCCGATCCGTCCAGAATCTCATGCTCCAAGTATAGGAGGCAAGTGATCTGCAATATAGAGGGCGTAACCATTACAACAGGGCTTGTTGCATGGGGAAAAATATGGTTTACACGGACTATCGGCAGCCAACCTCCCCTGCCTACTTGTGCAGTTGCCTAAAGGCGCCAAGGGCCAACCTGCGGGATCATGGTTTTCATAACGGCTCTTTTGTCGATGATTAAGTTCCTTCGCCCTGTCCAGAGTTTACAGGTCTTGGCAGCAGTCTAAAACGACAATAACAATTACAACAGTAATACTTATGATAATAAGATACTATCAACATCCCGAAGCTCTCTAAATAGTTGAAAGTGAAACATGCTGTAAACCCGAGTCTTCTCCTCCGCAATGAGCTCCATCAGCGCTGCATCGAGAAGGCACCGTCGTGCGGGCGGCCGAGCAGCCAAGCAAAGCCGAGCCGTCTGGGACCTTGCCAATATTAAGATGTGAATGTTCATGCTACTAACGATGATCAATGGCACTACTAAATAATTAAAGGTATGGCATCTCCATGTACCTCTTCTGCATCTTGGTCCGCAACATGAGCATTGCACACACACCTTGGCTGAACCTGTTCTCAACCTCTATAACTCCACATCACCTGCGGGAAAGTCGTTTTT
>CAJNDT010005914.1:167500-207500 GCA_905221615.1 Symbiodinium sp. CCMP2592
TGAGTGCCACAGCCAACAAACTGGACGGCCTCTACGCGCTTTCCCCATCTTCCCCAACACTGTTGCTGCCTCTCGCCGGATTCCTGCCACGAGGTAGTGCAGATGCTCGGAGGTTTTCAGCGCCTGGCCCAGTTCCCAACAATGTCAGGACGTCATACCTGATTGTGAACTTGTAGCTACCAAAAGCATGAAGCATCAGGATCACCAACCCAGCCCACAAGGAGGAGGATTCCGTCGGAATGCAGAAACATGCGGTCTCGTTGTTGTGGGCCTCCTTGTGTTGTTTAATCTTTTTTGCAATTATACGAAAACCCACCATCGTGAGGACCTCGTTTACAGAAAGCTGCTGAACTAGAAACCACAAACACACCTAGACATGCCCGCTGCGCTTCGACCCACCACGGTAAGTACTGGGATGCTTCTACACTAGTCACAGCATTTTTGCACCGGTGAAATTCACAAAATGACTTCCGCGACCCGTCCCAGTATCACATCAGCTTGCAGCAACGTCTACACCTGTGAGAAGGAAAATTAACGGTCAGGGCAACAGCAACAACGACGGCACATTGTCAGCAAACCAGTAGGCTGATCAGAAACCTCACTCTGCTCTCAGCCAAAGGGCATGACCCAACTGCTGGTCAGTGCGGGCCGTAGCCACCTCCAGCACTACTCCCAGTCTGCGCATGTGGAACTTGACCCCAATGTCGGTTCTGAAGCTCTAACTAAAGCTGCCGCTGCTCCTAGACGACGACTACAACTCTGCATCCTCCTCCCACTACTATTACAGCTGCTACTTCTGCTAGTACTAACTACTAGTAGACGACGAGGAGGGAGCACAACTACATGCGATACTTCTGAAGAGCCTTTTGATCAGCAGGGTCGTTCAGAAAGATGGTCATGGAGTCGGGTCTGCGTGAAGGTATCCATCTGAAGGAGAGTTTTCTAAGCATTTCTGATCCGGAGAAGCCAGTCTTTGCAGGACAGGCTTCGAGTGACCCAACTCTCACTAGCGCAGGACCGCAGGTGACCCATGCTGAAGCTTGCCAGATCTTTCGGGAAGTTCCAACAAAGCTCAAAAACTTGCTTCACGTAGCATTCCTGTCACTACGTACGCTAGAAGCGGCTCGCGTGATTCGAATGCTTTTAACCTTTGAATGGTGCAGCATGCTTCAGCTTTATCAGCCAGCTGTTTGCAGGACCGGAGAGGGTCGCTACCACTGTGTCATTGTTAATGTCCGCAAGGGAGTAGTTGTGATTGCAGTTGCTGCTGTTCCCGTTTGCACGGCTCTGTCCCATCATCTGTCATTTTCACAGCTATGCTGCTACGCCCACGCATCACGACTTGCACCTGTATAGCCTTGTTCCCGAAACCTGTAACCTCACAAACTTGACACTCCGTCCCCCTATCCCGAAAACCTTACCCGGCTTAACTGCATAAGCCCCGAAGCCCCAGAGTCTCTCTTTGCGTGCGCTTTGGGACGCCTGGACTTCCTGGAGTGGCGACTGGATTGAAGAGCTCCTGAAATATTTGCTGTTGGCGTGAAGGGCGACGGGCGTGACTTGATCGGTTTCGGGTTTCATGGTCCGGTTGTTAGTTTGGGAGGGGCTGTGGCTTTGGGTTTCGGGGTGGGGATACTCCAGTTGGCATCGCAGGTCTGTGGTTCGTGTTCTGAAAGCCCTCACATGAACCCTCAACTGCGACAGCAATACGGTATACTCCCATAGTTCTCGTTAATACCGTGAGTGCGCAGACAACCTCTTCCTGCGACCCAGGCTCCCTGACAGAAGGCCGCTGCAAAGGGCATCCAGCTCAGCCAGCTGTTGGTGCAGCGCCTTCAATAGTAGCAGGTTTTGGAACCGCAGCACTACCACTGCAACGCAGTGACAGCACGTAATGCAGGGATGACAACAAGCTGCAATGGTACTCTCAAAGTAGGCTTGTACCTGCCGCCTTAGAAGGCTGCTTGGCCAAAAGTACTGCTAGAGCCTGCGCATTACTCCATAGGAACCAAGTCCCTCCACCAGTTCAACACTCCCCGGCGAGTAACATGTTGTCCCAGAAAAGTGATGCCTACTCGTCTGGAGCTCCCTCCACAAAGAACGGGTAAACAGCCGAGCTTCCACCTGAATCCTACTTGGAGAGCTTAACGGCCGCGTGGAGATCTCGGAGCATGTCAGCGGGGGCGCTACCCGATGAATTGCGGTTTAGTTCGGTCAGAGCGCTCCAGATCATACCATGGCTCTGAATGAGGTCCGTGCACTAAGGAAGCTTGCACGCTAGCTCTCATGATTAGACGGTGGCCCGTGCTACTATACCGTGGCCTGATCAGGGCCCTGACCTCTGCCGCCCGGGCTTTGTACTCAAGTGGCCCCACCGAGCACCGCACCTCCAACTGCTTTTGAGCGAGGGCGAAGACCGTCCCGGCTTGCTGCAACTGATGGCCCAACTCATCCTGGCTGAAAGGCTGTGGAGTTTCAGGGCTTCAGCCGTTTCAAGCTTCAGGACTGACGACTGCCTGAAGCCCTGAGCTCACATCTTGGCCAAGCGTACCAACACATGCCTCCCGAGAACCAATGTTGAAACCCGGGGGCCTTGACCCTCAACCTTAAGTGTTCCACTCGGGTTCAGGTTCCTTTGGTCCAACTTCAGCCAGGGGGTTGTCATAAACTCAAGCGCTGCTTCAAGTGCTTGTTCAGCTCCTCGTCATAAAACAAAACTCAGCGACCGTGTGAGAACAAGTGCCATCACGACTGTAGGTTCCTCGTTTTGCGTTCAGCTGCAGCTAGTGACATAGTTGTCCTGCAAGGAACTTTGTCGAAACTCGCTAACAAGTTCGCCCGCCTTTGCGGCAAGTGCGGAGTTTCCCGGGAGCTTCCCCGTCTCCTTGCCTGTCCAAAGAGCAATGATGACAGCTGTAAGGGCACAAATCGCGGACATGGCAGGCGGCGATGATATTGTTCACAACAAGACGACACATGAGAAGAAGGACAAAACGTCGAAATATGCAACAAGTGTGAGATGATCGGCCCAATGCCATGAAGCCCAATCCCGTAAGCCTATGAGTAGGATGTTCGGGCACCACTTTGGCGCCTGCAGGCTCCGGCATGCACCCTGAGCTCTAAACTCTAGAAGGGAGCATGCAGAATTCCACTGTGTGAAGGCCATTATCTGGTTTCGGCCTCGGCAACACTGGGGGAGTCCTTCCGGGTATTGACAGGAGCTGCGGTTCGAGGCAGGCTCCAGCTGCAAAGCTTTGGTAATCACTGATGCTTTCAAGGGCTAAATAAAGCTTTGCGCTAACACTCTACTTGCACCCGAAAGGGATCCAACGGTTTTGGGTGTCAGAAGCCATGTTCCAGAGTTGCGAAGATGGGAAGAGCAACTCCGAGATGTCAAGGGCACAACGAGGTAATGAGTAATCGGTGCTGTGCTAAAGAAAGACTCGACATCCAAACTACCATCGAGAAAAGCGGCAAAGGTAGTACATGGATAAGCAACCACAACACCAGGAAATCCCCCTGAGATGTAAAATGTAAACAGACCAGAGCAACAAAAGACTGAAGTGCAAAAAGCCTGCAAGCCACAACCGGAGGCCTTTCCCTGCAAGCCGTGCTATATGGCCAAGCCATGAACTCCAAAATCGAAAGTTTGGAAAACCTACTGTAAACCCTTGGCCCGATACAGCCCCAAGCCGCCCCTGCCTAGGGCAAGCGACGGGCCCCCCGGAGGCGTCATCGGTCGATGGCCTGGGCAGCCTCAGATCTTTCAGCAGGTAAGGGTCTGCGGCTTAGGGCTTGGGGGATCGCGGCTTCGGGTTTGGAGGACGGATATTCAAACTTCTGCTGCATGCTTCAATAAGAGAATGAAGAGGTAGCTTCTTGCTCAATCGCCGGAAAGCCCCGAAGCTCTGCAAGCTTCCACAGTCCTGGAATTGGAAATAGAAGAACATGTAGTCAAATGATGTAGCTGTAGCTTGAACCTTTCTCGCATTAGGACTTGTGCAATCGCCTGAACACTGACTTCCACAAAGAATTAGTACAACTGTACAATAAGAGGGCGCTGTTCCTGCTAGTTCACTCAGAGTAAGTGTCGCCATCACTCTCGTCATCCCACACACCCTTAACTCCACAAGCCCATAACCGTACTCCTTCAACCCCCAGCCTCAACCCGAAACCCTCCACCACAAACCCTAAAGACGAAAGAACACAACACACGAAACCCTAAGCCACCAAACCTACAGCGTATAAACCTAAATCCTTTTTATGCCCGTAAACCCCAAAGCCCTGAAGCCCCCAACCCTATAAAGCCTACGCCCAACTACCGCTGAGGTGCGGAATCACCTCGCTGCCGAGGCATCGCTGCTCTCAACAGCCGAAGAAGCTCGAGCCCAGAGCTATGGAACACGATTATAGGACCTTATAGTATTCCTTTCATAGTTCCCTTTGTAAACCCCTGTCTAAGGAACCCTAGAATTCTGAACGCCCCTTATGATACTAGGGCAAGGTTGTTGGCAAGTGCCCTCGGGCAAACTTTGGCAGGATCGCGTTCTTTGTTTCTCCAGCGTTTTGCTCTTGCCAGGCCCTTGCATCCATAGCAACACCAGGATTGACACTAGGATAATGATACTGGATGATACCGGTGATGCGTTCCTCTGCACCTTTTTGCCTTAGCCTGCAATGTTCGTAGCATACAGGCTGGTGCCACCGCAGTGGTCGTTCTCGTCGCTTCACAACTACGGCTCGTGGCCATAAGTCGACTCGCAGAAGTCGTCGTAGTAGTGGAAGTAGTAGTCGTCGTAGTAGTAGTAGTAGTAGTAGTAGCAGCAGCAGTAGCAACAGCAATAGCAGTAGCAGCCGCAGCAGCGCAGTCGGTGTCGGAGTGGTAGTAGAGTAGTACGTAGGTAGGTTGGTCGGCAGGTGGAAGGTAGGTTGGTAGGTCGGCGGGTCGATGGGTGAGTGGGAGGGCGGGTGGGCCGGCGGGTGGCTGGGTAAGCAGTGGTCGTCGTGGTGCTGATGGTGCTGCTGCTCGTTGTGGCAGCGGGAGTAGTTGTTGTAGTAGTAGTAGTAGTAGTAGTAGTAGCAGTAGCAGTAGTAGCAGTAGCAGTAGAAGTGGCAGCAGCAGCTGTTGTAGCAGTATAGCTGCAGCAGGAGTAGTAGTAAAAGTATAGTCGCAGCAGCAGCAGCAGGAGGAGGAGTAGTAGTAGTAGTAGTAGTTTTTTTGCCTCCTGCATGGCTGAGTACACGAAGCATACTAGTAGTAGTAGTAGTAGTAGTAGTAGTAGTAGTAGTAGTAGCAGTAGTAGTAGTAGTAGCAGTAGCAGTAGCAGTAGCAGTAGCAGTAGCAGTAGCAGTAGTAGTAGTGGTAGTAGCAGTAGCAGTAGCAGTAGCAGTAGCAGTAGCAGTAGCATTAGTAGTAGTAGTAGTAGTAGTAGTAGTAGTAGTAGTAGTAGTAGTAGTAGTAGTAGTAGTAGTAGTAGTAGTAGTAGTAGTAGTAGTACTGTAGTAGCAGGAGTAGTAGTAGTAGTAGTAGTAGTAGTAGTAGTAGTAGTAGTAGTAGTAGTAGTAGTAAAAGTAGTAGTAGTAGTAGTAGTAGTAGTAGTAGTAGTAGTAGTAGTAGTAGTAGTAGTAGTCGTAGTCGTAGTAGTAGTAGTAGCAGTAGTAGTAGTAGTAGTAGCAGTAGTAGTAGTCGTAGTCGTAGTCGTAGTAGGAGAAATAGAAGTAGGAGAAGTAGTAGTAGTAGAAGTATAGTCGCAGCAGCAGCAGCAGGAGTAGTAGTACCCATGCGCGCCTCCTGGCGCCTGGTGTTTTGCTCTGTTTTCAAGTGTTTCGGGGAGGTTTTGGGTTGGGGGGGGGGTGGGGGGTGGGGGGGAGGGGGGGTTAATAACGACATGGTCGACCGCAATGGTTTTCTTGTTGCCAAAAACACTGGCAGTGCCGGTACTTTGGAGCGTTTTATGGGGCCTTTTCTTCGACTGGGAGGGGAGGGTTTGGTGGGGGTGTCAATCACGACTTGCTGAACCGCGATTTTTGCCGCAAACGCAATCCCCATGGTGTGGCTCGATTTTCGTGTGTCTTCGAAGCATTCTCTTCCACTGGTGCGGGGGCATCACTAGCATCATCATCGTCATCCAAAAGTGTAATTAGTAAAACAAAGTAGTTTTTTACAACGTACCCAAACTGCGATTTTCACAAAACCCTGTAAAAACCGATACTTTTGACCCTCGAACTAGTGGCCGTAGTCCTCAGTCCTAATAGTGGCTTCCAATAACATGCACATCGTTGTCTTCTCAGCATCTTCATCATCATCATCATCGATAGCATCATCATCGTGTAATTCTTAGCAAAACAAAGTAGTTTTTGACAACGTACCCAAACTGCGATTTTCACAAAGCCTGTCAAAACCGATACTTTTCACCCTCGAACACCTCCAAACTACCAGGCGCCAGGAGGCGCGCAAGCCTAGTAGTAGTAGTAGTAGTAGTAGTAGTAGTAGTAGTAGTAGTAGTAGTAGTAGTAGTAGTAGTTGTAGTAGTAGTAGTAGTAGCAGTAGTAGTAGTAGTAGTCGTAGTAGTAGTCGTAGTAGGAGAAATAGAAGTAGAAGAAGTAGTAGTAGAAGTATAGTCGCAGCAGCAGCAGGAGGAGGAGTAGTAGTAGTAGTAGTAGTCGTAGTAGTAGCAGCAGCAGTAGTAGTAGTGGCAGTCGTGGTCGTACCAGTAGTGGTGTTAGTAGGGGTCGTGGTAGTGGTAGTGGTAGTGGGAGTAGTAGTAGTAGTAGTAGTAGTAGTAGTAGTAGTAGTAGTAGTAGTAGTAGTGGTAGTGGTAGTGGTAGTGGTAGTGGTAGTGGTAGTAGTGGCAGTAGTGGTAGTAGTAGTAGGAGGAGGAGGAGGCAGAGTGGCAACAGTAGCAGCAGCAGTAGCAGTAGCAGCAGTAGTAGCAGTAGCAGTCGCCGTGGTAGTGGTGGTGGTGGTAGTGGTAGTAGTAGTTGTTGCTGTTGCTGTTTGGCTGAACTCATTATTTCCCCCGTCCTTTGGCTCGATCTTCCATAGGCTCTGGCGCAGACGGGTTGAGCTCCTGTCCACATATTCTGTTGAGGGCATTGTGGGAAGACAACTGCTAGGGGAGCTTCGTCAAGGAATGTATTTCGGCCACTCCATTGCTATAAATGAAAACATCCGTCCAGATGCTGTTTTACACAAAAGGCGGAATAAGGCTCGGGGCTGTTCCAGTCTACACTGTTTTTGGCGCCCGCATCGCAAGCTCACACCCAGATACGTCACGTCGTCGCTTCACGGCAACCGGCGTGACTCTGAAGAAAAGCAAGAGATACTCCGGTAAGAAGAAGGGCATGCAAATAGCCCAGTGCATGAGGCCTGCACACAACTGGCAACGAAGTCGCACACAAATGCATCGTGCCGGGCAAGCCAGAAGGGCGATACAGCTACAGCAAGCACCACCGCAAATCGACGACTCAACTCCTGCAGACTTCAATACGGACACGTCCGGAAGCCATGTCAATTGCAGCTTTCGCAACACCCATTCACCAAGAGCATAAGAGCTGTCTTGTCCCAGTGACTGCAACGTCGGCATGTCATGGCATGTCACAGGCTGTCTACCGCAAACTCCGAACGAACTCTTCAGTGTTCAGGTCCAGCGACCCAAGCAACGCAACGAGATGTCCTCAGATCAAGGCACCAGTCAAATGGTACGACCCTTTCCCGGAAACTCCAGGCGAGCCTTGAATCTAAATGGCATACCGGCCCAGATGCTCCATCTAGAGATCTAGAGCTGCAGGCAGTTGCAGCGTTTGGCAG
Organism: Symbiodinium sp. CCMP2592; assembly: GCA_905221615.1. Taxonomy (NCBI): domain Eukaryota; class Dinophyceae; order Suessiales; family Symbiodiniaceae; genus Symbiodinium; species Symbiodinium sp. CCMP2592. Next base: position 175,311 of record CAJNDT010005914.1, read on the forward strand.
GCTTCCGAGGGGTAGCTGGAATTCCATCCATCACGGTTTCTCACCACAGTAGTTCGGCACTTGGGCTTCTGCGAAGCCCGAAAGCCGCCACGGTCGCTTGAATGACCCGATCAGGTTCTGCCACAGAGTCGGTCACGACCGATCGCGATCGCTCGTGCTCAAACTGTGATTGTGCCACTCAGGAGCTGGCGTTGCACTTCATGGCAGGTGTCCCAGTCTGTGCCAGCTGCCGCACATGACGAAGAAGGAGGCAGGACAGAAGTGCTCTGAGCGGCATCCTCGCGATTCCTTCAGGTAAGAGGTCCCCCTGTGCCGTGCCCTTTGCCCGTCAAGTATCGCGCAGCACGCGGGACTCCTGGAATAAGCCGTATGACTTATGATTTCTCTTATCTGCAGAAGCCTCGAGGCCCAAAAACTGGGAGTTGTCAAGATCTTAGCTCGGGTGCTCAAAACATAGCACGACTGCAGCAGCAACATGCAGTCTCACTCCCCAAAGCCCCATCTAAACCTGAAGATGCAGTAGGTTCGGTGTATGCAACGACACTTAATTAACAGAGAGAGGCCTAATCAGCAGCGACACTGCCACTTGTGAAATGTATTTGCAAAATGCACCAAGAGCAGGTGGTCGGAAACTAAGGGACAAAAAACGCCTGAACCCAAACCGAACCCCTACAGGCCCAGGCCCTACGGGTATCTACAAACATGGCACAGCCGCACTGCGTGGCTCCACAAGTAGCCCCCAAAACCGCCAACCAAACAAGCCCGCCCGCACTAGAAAAACGAAACTGAAGCGGAGCAAGAGCCGATCACCCAGCTCCCTTATTGGTCAGAAGCCAGATGTCCTATAAGTCCTTAAGTTGAAAACACGTCCAAAACCAGTTCTAGCACGAAATTCCAAAACCTTCAATCCGTGGCATTCCGAGAATCGGGCTGCCAGTTGTCCCAGCCTCGAGCAAGACAGGACTCAATCCAGGACTCCACTCACAACTCGGAGAAACCCAGGTGAGAGTGGCCACCTTCGCATTTAAACGCCGTATTCTTTAGGGTGCATAGGGCCCCGAGGACAACTTCAGAGTTCGATTTTTCTAGATAACATCCCCGTTGTACCTACGCCAGTTTTGTGCCAGCCGAGCTCCAAACAACATCACGATCCAAGCACGCCGCACGCCAAGCCGAAAAACGCGGTGACATGGAAGAAGGGATGAAATCATGCCTTTTTCGCCAGCGCTGCAACAGCGGCAGGTTGAATGGAACGTGGCACTGTTGGCCAGCCCCGAAGGTCACATCCTACCTGAAGATATCATAAGACGAGGGATCGATGTACGGGCGGCTCGATTCGGCGAAGCCACACATAGGTGGATTTCCTTCATCTCCGCCAGCACGCCATATCTTGATGTCCTGCAACGTGCTAAACAGGAAAATCTCAGCACAGTCTTGAAACATTCTACATCCCAGCGGCCGGTGTTTTCCACAGTACGTGGTCGCTCGATGGGACCGGAAACGGAAAAGACTTCTACTATGCCACTTGTGGGGGGTCTCTATAGTGTCGGGCGGAAGGTCCGAAGGGTGGACTTTTAGACGACTGCGGGCAAAGCAATCCAAAAGGTTCGCCTCTGCACTGTCGTGATCATACACAGCAAGGTTCCCTCAACATACGCTTGCAAGAGTGCATCTTCTGCATGCAGAACTGGCAGGTTATGATTCGGCGTTGCTTGATGGGCTTCTTTGTATTTTCGTTTGGTTGATCGTAGCAAGCGGTATGTATACCAAATGTGTCAAGATGACTGGATAAACGTGTATACATATATATATATATATATATACCTTGACTGACCTGTGATAAGATACACATTTTTGGCACTCGCGCTCGACCAGGTCAGGCGAGGTTTTGTGGCAAAAACGCACGCACACACACACACACACACACACACACACACACTCACTCACACACTCACAAACACACACACACACACACACACACTCACACACACACACGCACACACACACACACACACACACACACACTCACTCACACACTCACACACTCACAAACACACACTCACACACTCACAAACACACACACACACACACACACATGTGTGTGTGTGTGTGTGTGCTTTTGCTTCCCCTGCAGAAGCTGTGCTTTAGATGCAGTTCTTCGACAGGTAGTATAATTATAACGTCGGGCCCGCGCACCACCCAAAAGTAGGAGAATCTCTGAATTATCAAGCGCAGATGCCTAAGCCCTGGGCATGCAAGATGTGCGTATGGGAGCACGTCCATAATAAGCGGTACACGCAGCAACCCGGTTGCCTTGGCTTCCTTGAGGTACGTGATGTCACATTTCTCGACGCAAGCATACTTGCTGTCCTGGATCCGGACACTCCCACTCGCCCTCAATGCCTCGTCCACCCAAAATCACGTGAACCGCTGTACTGCCTGTCAGACTGGTTGCTGTGTGGATACACACAGCCACGACAAGATTGCTCTTTCGTGCTTGCAGGCCCTGTTCGGAATTTCTCGCTGTCTCCCCCGGATATCAGAAGTGCTGGCACTGGTAAAAAGATTCTGCTAAGAAGGACACAGGCGTAGAAACTTCGTATGTTGTATGTCGCATGACAGACAGAAATGCGTAAACTTTTTGCTAGGAGTATGGATTCGCTACATGCACGACATGCAGCTTGCATAACATTACATGGCTTACACATCTTCGGAATTTCGAGACCAGTGATGCCAGCTAAGGAATAAGAGGGCAGTGTAACATAGCCAGCCGTTTACCAGAAATAGGATGACATGCATACAGCCCAGCACAGAGAAGTTCGTGAAAACAAACAGTATTTGGACAACATCACTGCCGCATCACGACAATAAGACCGTGGAAAGAACCTACTATCCAGCGGGGTTCCGTGACCTCTGGAAAAGTGCCCGAAGTCTATATCTACTGGTCTGGCTTGGCATGCGGATGACTGAGACTAGGACGGACGTGTGCGCATCTCAAAGTTGAATCAAAGCAGTTCAGCATGACGCAGCATGACCCACGACACCTGTGGCTTGGGGTTGGAAAAACAAGGCTGGGTGAAAAGAACAACGTGGCCAAGCTGCCGGAAGCTTGAAGCCTGGTGCCATTATTGCCTGCAAAAGGAAGCAGAGAATGAACGACTTGCCTACTTTGCTAGTTGAGGTCAACCCAACATCGCCGCCATGCCCGACCCCAGCCAGACTTCAAAGGAGATCAACCGAAGACAAACCATGTGGATAGCGTTGAAGCTTGGTAGTTAGGTTTGATCTTTACAAAGCCTCTGCCCATTGGGTCTCAAAGATGGATTTTGGTGTTGCCATCTTGGACTTTTACGTAATGGCAATTGGGTTCTGTACGAGTAGAAGCACACCGACACTAGTTCAACTCATCGAAATCATGACTTTCAAACCTACGCGGGATTACTCCTGGCTTTCCGAAAGAATCCGATGAACGCAACATGAGATTGAGACTGGTCTTCGAGCCCAACCATGCGTCGGTATCTACCCTTCTGTCATGGCACTGGTTAGGTTTTGAGAGTCACGGCTTGGGGAAGCACCGGATGTCGACTTCAGTGCCGATCGAAGACAAAGGCCCCTTCTCAGGTCCACAGGCAGTTCATGGGATTAAGATTGCTTTCGTAAGGCCTCGTGAACAAGAGAGAGAGAGAGAGAGAGAGAGAGAGAGAGAGAGAGAGAGAGAGAGAGAGAGAGAGAGAGTATGTGGGGATCGGAGCTTGGGGCCCAATTAAGATACACGAACATGGTGCAAGATCAGATCCCTGGCATCCAACCCAACGTTCTGAAGCCGGGAAAATGCCGAACTGTTCCCTTTGCCAACAGGAATCAGCAACACGAGTTTCGAGCCGCACGCAGCCTGCACGGAACCGGATTTGACGACGAGATCCTGTCCTTCGTAATCGATGGTGTACTCGCCTTCCCTTAGCGCAGGAAAACCGTCTCCGATGCAATGAATCTTGTCCTTATCGTTGTGGCGAGCTGCTGTTGATAAACCTCATCTATTAGTATAGACGCGAGATTCTAGCGGTACGTTAGCATTGATAGCCGAACGATGCGGGTCAGCCTGATGGAAGGTCCCACTATAGCTACTGATTCATGTATCAGCTGCACCAAAGCTCCGGTCACGACGGGAGAATTGCAACTGAGTGATTCCTCGGTTTCGCCTCCTTCTTCTGTGGCCGGCTACAACAGAGGACCACAGGATGCGAAACTCGACAATATGACCGCGACACCCGGCACCGAGGGAGATCAACTACTTGCCCCAATCACACAAGCAGATCTATCCTGTGTGCTGTCCAGCCAGTCGTGTCCAGTCGAGAGCCAGTGCCATCACGCATCGTAAGCAGGCGCAAAAAAGAAAGGTATGCTCCTGATTGGGGGCGCGCTTGGGGTTGTGCTTCTAACACGGGGACGACGGCGCCAACCGGACCCACTTGACAACGTCACGTCACGCCACACCCATAGGGCCTATAAGGAAATTAGCCGACCCGAAGGACCCAATGACACGCTGACAAAACTGTATAAGAAAGCCCAAGGTTCTCGATGACACAGTTGCTGTAAGTCAGCTGCTTGGTGCCACCCCTGGCAAGGCGGGATATGACGCTGATAGCCCGGGCCCCAACCCTACCGCCCACAACCCCAAGTCCTGCACCATAGACCAAGGGCTCACAATCATCCGCAATCCTACACCCCCAATCTGCAACCCTCAAGTCCGAAACCCTCAGCCCAAACGAGATGGCCGAGTCCAACAAATCACTCCGAAGACCTCCAGATTCAGAAGTCAGTACGACCTGGTTCCCCATGAGCACATACTTCAGTGCTTACTTCATCATGGGTGACTCCTCTACACACAAGACTTGGCACAGACACGAAGGCATGACCACGGACGCAAGCCGACCCAAACACACTGAAACGGCGAGGTTTCAGCACTCTTACCCTGAAGCTGTAGCGATGTGCTGTCACTGAGCCACGCTCCACCAATGCCCAATGCTGCGACACCAGGGCTAGACTACAACTCCAAACCACTACTCCAAACCCACAGCTCGCAGGCGCACAGTTCCGCTTTGTCGTTCCACGTGTGCGGGCCGTTACCTGGGCAGGCAGGAAGCCTGGCTTCCGCTTCTTTGCAGTACATGCTGACTGCGCCAAGAAATGCCTACGGGTCTGGTACCTTGTCGCTGTGAATCAGGTCGTCCATCTGCTTCGCAGTTCCTACATGATCAAATCTCGTCGGCTGGTACGTTCCTGGCACAAGATCTCACCGTGATCTAATATGGGTATGTGTCTTGCGAAACGGGCGATCCCAATCCCAACTTTCAGTGGTGCGCGAACGACTCAAGCCTCACCCCTGTCGAAAGCATTTCTACCCCAGCTCCCAAACCTGATGAATGGCGAGCGGCACTTCGTAGTGCAGCACTTGCCCATTCCCCAAAAGCATTCCGCTGTCGTGTTCTGAACCGAGGATGGGCTCTTGAGGCTAGGTGGCGTGGTTGGTGAATTTGAGGATCAGGGCTTCTGCGCTTCGTCGATTTGTTTTCCCACCCGCTAGTCGATGTTTTTTCCCTCGAGGCTTCAGCATTTGATGGTTTATAGCTATAGCTTGTTGCCAGGTTAGTGTTGCAGGGGGGTTGCCTACTTGTGGCATGGACTCGGATGCTCGCGGGTTTTGGGGTCGGTTACGGCTTCGAGGCCGCATATGGACTTGAGATCCTGACCCCTCAGAAGCAAAACTCTTGACTCAATAAGCCTCCTTTGGAACTGGACTTGCTTGCTGCCAGAACACGATCCTCCGACTTGACTTAACGAAGCTTGCACCCTTTTCAGCACTAAGCCGATAATGATGATGCTCTGCTGGATGTTGCCATTTCCAAGCTTTAACTGATACGGAACCCTGTCCAGAATCGCTGCAACCCACGGTCATTAACAATAGGCAAGCATTGATACTTGTTGGACTGGGACGACATCCAAACTCAGTTATCATGGGCTATACAATGCTATACGAGGACATAAGCTCCTGTATGCTCTGCTGTCAGGCCTGGGTGCCACGTGCGCCCGGGCGCACTGCCGAGCAAAAGCCCAGCCAGACTGCTGCCAGGACGCAGAGGAAAGTCATGTCAGACGACGATGAAGTAAGAACTGACCACTCGAAGCTAGAGCGAGAAAACGGCTGCCGGAATGATCTGACGGAGCACGAGAAAAGAGAAGCCTTGTGCCTTGTGCATCTGAAACCGGGCAAGATGCGAATAAAGCCTCACGAGCATGCCCTCCCTTGAGGCTGGTTCAATATCCCAGTTGCACCCTGAAGCTTGGCTCCTGCTTGAAGAAGAAGAATGTCCAGGCATGCATGGTGCAACGCTGCTGGCCCACCACATGGTATCCCCCCTCTCCCCCCCTGTGGTTGAGGCAGGCTGCCCCCCCCTCCCATGGCTATTGCTGGTTGGGCGTCCGGTTGCTAAGGGTTTGGACCTTGGGATGTGTTACAGTTCCGCTGAACTCCGACCTGCCCTGAGCTCCAAGCCAATGATAGTGATGAATATGATGGTGATGATGATGACAAAGACGGTGGTCGTGATCCCCATCCGCACTCTCCTCCAGTCCCTTGCTCAAGAGTCCCGAATGAAAATCATTCAAACACTTGCTCAAGTTTGCTGTTAATGAACCCAACCCAAACTTGGCTTGGAATGACAACGGTCGTTACAGTTTTCGCAAGAACATCACAAGCCAAGCACGATTTTCAGCCAAGTAAAGCCATGAATGAACATGCGGTGCCGAAGCCTAGAGCAACATAACAACAAAGGTAGCACCAACAGCCACACTGGCAATAGCACATCAACATCGCTGTGCACAACATCATCCCCATCATTCTCATTTGTGTGTCGAAGAGAGGGGACGGGGAAGGGGCCCTGTGGTTCCCTGTGCGGGTTATCTTTCCCCACCCCGCCCCTGTCTTGTGGTTCCATGGTTGTGGGTTCTCCCTCCCCCGTTTGCCCAGGTGAGGCGTGGCTTGGGCGGGGAGTTACGCGGATGACGTGTGAATGTTTGGTGACTGTTTGCTGGGACGAGAGGCTTGGCTTGGGGGGGGAGGGCCTGCGACACGGCGCCGCGGCACCATGTATGTATGTACGTATGTTTGCGTGCATGCAATGCATGCATCCGCCCACCCATAATCTGCATGTATACGAACCTGCCTATATACTGTAGCATACATATAATATTAGTATATATATATATATATATATACAATATATATATATATATATATATATATAGCTATAGCTATAGCAGCTCCGAGGCGTCGACTGGCTCAAGGCGGCCATGGCCTCGCAAAGAAGCTCAGGAACACGCTCGGCAGACCCGAAACATTTGGTGATGTTCGGGTTTGGGTTTGAGGTCTTGTTTGCCTCCTGCATTCCGCTAGGCAGGGCAACTTTGAGGGGTGAGGGGGTTTGGGGTCTAAGGTTTGGGGGCGTTTGAGTGTTTCGACCCCCAACAACTCCCAACAACTAAGGTGCTCAGGGTTGGGGGCTTTTGCCTCCTACAAACATTATTCCTACACTCTAAACACCTGGTCTTAGTGTTGAGGATTCACCTTCGCGGTTCCGGGCATCAACAGACAGAGACTCAGAAGCCGATGTTGACACCCGGGACCGCGATGCAGGACGCTCATGGAGAGAAACTACAGTAATAGTAATAGCAGAATAGTATGACAATACTAATAATAACAATAACAGTAACGCTTGTAATAATAATAATAATAATGATAATGATAGTAAGCATACTAAGTTTAATGCTAGTAGTCATATAAACAGTTCTGACATGGCCATCATGATCATTTAGCCTCAAGACAATCTCCTGTATGAGAGACTGAAATCTTGAAGATGTGATATGAAACAATTGAAACATGAATGAACAAAGGCGTCGGAAAGGACACAGGTGACTTCAGGCCTCGATTCTCGGGTCCGGTATGTGTTTGTGTGTTCTATTTGAGCATCCTTTTTTGCTGGTTCATGTTCCAATGTTTTCTGGTGCGGTCTGTTTTTCCTATTGTACAGTATGTTCATCTTCTTGATGTTCTTCCCTGTTGGCGGTCTACTCGTCACTATTTGTTTCCGTGTTTTTGGTACTGGTCGATTTCCATTTGATGCTAGCTTTTTGCTTTTAGTTTCATTGTGAGGGCCATGCGTTCGTGTGTTACTGTTCGGGCGTCCCCGTCAATTTTCCCACTCTATGTTCATCGTTGTTTTTCCCGTTTTGGGGTGCTGACCTCCTCTTCCTCCTATCTCATTTTCATGTTGCGAATGCTTGTTTCCGGTTAGGGGTCCGGTTGATTTCTTCCGTGCCACGTTCAACCCTGTTTTGCTTGGCTTCAAGTCTGGAGGTGCAGAAATTATGGAGTCATGGATGTGATCCTGACCAGGTGTTGCAGTTTAGTCCTGTCACTAAGGAGAACCTCTGCTTCAGCCCTAGTCTGCTTTGAAGTTTCTGGGAACGCAGGGTGCCCTCAGCCTGGTGGCTCCAAGACAACCAGCCCTCGAACCTTCAAAAGATGATTTAAAACGCAAGTTGCTTTAATAAAGCTTCGGCTTCATCTCTCCTGGAACCACCCAGGGGATTGAAGGAGCCGCAGGAATCAGGCGCACAATGCAAACTCACACTGCTCACACCCTCAAGTAGTCGAGGCAACAGGTCCGCCGACACTGAATACGATAAGAATTTAAGCATCCTTCGGCAACTCAGAAGCCAAATGCCCTTCACTCATGCATCTGTTGCCCAGCGACCTCGTGGAAGCTGAAAAGAAAGTCTTCGCACCGCACGATTACTGCCTGGCCCACAAGCAAATCGACTGATTCGGGTCGGATAGATCAAGGGGCCCAGGCGAAGGATTTAGGCTCGCAGAGTGCAAGACTTTGACGTATTAACGAGAACCAGTCCGCTGAGCTTGCCTTCTTTCAGGGGGGTCCATGGCTTACATGTAAGGTCCAGGTCTAGGGTGTCTGGCCTTATCGCCCAATATCCAAAGGTGTATGGTACTCACACTGAGCCTCCAGTTGAAAGCATGGGAGTCCGAAGCATTTCCTACAGAGAATTATTTCCCATGAGTCCATGAGCTGGCTAGGCTTCCAACAGCGGATCAAGGTCACCTTGGGTTCTACTGAAAAGCCGCGGTTCAGCCACCCTAACCGGTCCAGCCTACTCCGGACATCGTCACATGTTAGATCGCCTGCATTGTAGACTCTGCGGCGTGCACCCAGGGGGTGACGGGCTGTAAGTCTCTCGGCTCCTAATTACCAGTCAAGTGTTGCAGCAACATCTTCGGGGAAACATTGGACGGCCTGAATAACACTACGGTTGATGATATAAATCCTGCATCACCTTCAGGAACCTAAAGTATGGGAATTATGGTATATTCCTTATTATGGGTAATGCAGGATTTATACCATCAACCGTAGGACAATGGCAACAGCAAATATCTTCAATGACACTTGCTCACGTCCGCCCGGACTTTGTCAGTCTCGGTATCAGGCAAGACACCTTCAAGCCTTCCATCATTGAATCCCAACCGACATCACTCCTTCAAGGAACACGCAGCCCCACGGTGGCGAGCCTGATCCGCAGGGTAAACCTGATCCTCGAGTTCCGCGACTCCGTTTTGCTCAACTCTTAGTTCAGCTCTTGGTGTGGGATAGCACAAGATGCGGGGAGAAAAATCAAATCGCTTGCTTCGATAGTGGCATCATCAACGACACCCCAGTTCTGCGCAAACACTGGCGCTGCCTATACTGTGGCCTGGTTGGGTTTGCATTGCCTTCTGAAGAGAACAGCGAGGTGCTGCATGTCTGGAATGATGTAAAGGTGTACAAAGGATGTGCAAGTCTTGCTTCAAGCTGTGGTCTAGGGCCTAGAAACTCCCTGGACGAAGACATCTCGGCCCGAAGCTCGATACCGTTTGCCAGGAACCCAAAACGCTCCCGTCAGAAGCTCCGTGAGGTGCGGGGCCCTGGCATCCATGTAGGAGCGCACGGTGTCGTTCCATAGGTGCAGAGCATTCCTTGGAGCTAGCAGGATTTTTATCTTCGCAGCACTGAGGCAAAGATCCTAGGGAAGCAAAGGTGGGAACTTGTAGTTTGGACCCCGCTATGGATTTTTAAGTCAACCCCGTATTCTACCTAGACTGAGAAAGCATAGACAATCTTGCGAACATAAGGTTTAACATCTTGACATCCCAGCAATCCCAGACTGCGGCATTCGTAGCAACATGTACTTTCTTCTGATCTGCCCCGGAGATTGCATGATTACATCCCGGAGCCGGCTCTGGCTCGAAAGTGGTGCCCGAAACCCTGGACCCTACATGGACAAGAACCCGACGTTAAGCCCAATCCCCGTCCGCGAAGCTCCGAAGTCTCTGACTCTCGACAGCAGGGGGCAAAAAGAGGTAAAAGAGACAAGTATAGGGAGAGAGACCCGGGTTAAAACGAACAGCGAAGTAGACCCGCGCCGTAAGAACGGTCGAGCATCTCGTACGCCAGGCAGTCGTGCTCCAGCGTGCCCAGGAGTTGCGACCTTTACACATTGCAGGTGAAGCCCACAGCTGTAAGCATCATTTGAGCTGCAGTCTGTGCAGGACTTTCCACAGGCCCTGCACACTAAGCACATGAGGCACTGGGTCGTCCACATGACTCTTCTTTGGAATCCAGCTAGTTCTTGAACAAGCCACTCACGTCAGTCATTCTCCCCCCAGCTCCGAAATTCCACAGCTTGCTTGTCAAGCGCCGTTATCCATCTATGAACTCGGGCCTCTACATCTCTCGTTGTATTTGGGGGTGCCACTAACCGGGGTATCGTGGAATCTCAATCATGAAGAGCCTGGTTTAGGCACAGAGGAGATTCGTGCGTCTCACGAACTTCGTCGCTCTAGTCCTTGTTTTCCAGGGCTGACGAACCTGCCCTATGAAATTCAGCCCCTTGCCCATAGACTGGTGTAAGTCTCACACAGCTTCTGTGCTGGCATCTCCCTCCGCTGTGGACCCTCCTGGGAGCAAGAGGAAGCCTGTCCTTTGATTATTATAACAACTGCTACTAGCTACTATTGCAGCTACTATCTTTTCATCACCGTCATTGCTATTAAAGGTATCATGTTTATTCTTACTATAACTAGTTATTATTCTCACTATTCCTATTCCTTTTCCTATTACTGTTGAACTATTAGTATTTCTATTATTGATATTTTTATTTTTCCTACTATTGTTGTTATTACTGCTAGAATTACTAACTCAGCATTACTCGCATCATGCTTAACATACTTCTTATAACTAGGATTACCAGTAGTATTCCTTGTACTACTGCTAACTGACGTTCATCACAGTCCTCCTGGTGTGGATGGAGCATCGGGCCAAGTTTCAGCGCATCCCCGTCAAAAGGTTGGGCCCTGGATCCACTACCCTGGGCAACAAACGAGACGGTTCAGACTGTCGGCGAAGGGCTTTTTCGATGTAGAATTCTTGCGGCGGCGGGGGGGATGGTGACGATGATAATGATCATGAGGACAATGTAGACGATGACGACTAAATGATGTGCCCTGAAGACTTTGAGTCGGGGCGATAGACCCTAAACTTGCGACAAAGCCATGCCAAGGATTCCCACATCCAATCCTCAATCCTACGATACGCGCGCCTCCCGCTCCCTCCCAACTGAGCATCCCAACTCTCCTTCGATGACAGCTGGACCCTGAATGCTTAAAACTGTGCCAAAGGCGCAAAGGGCCGCAGCTCGAAGAAGTTGCGCAACTCCCGGCTGCAACTCCGCAGCCAGAAGTGGGGCTCTTTGACCAGGAGAATGCAGAAGACTGGGCGCACGAGGCGTGTTTGGGCGCTAGCACGAAGCTTATGCATGTCTAAGAATCCATACATTGCAACATGTCCCAAATGAATCCAGAAACGGTGTGTTTAACTCCTTGGTGGTTTCACCGTGTTTTGCCGGCAAGCTTCAGCACGAGCTCAAGTTATTCCAAAGTTAGATCCGCGAATACACGAACGACGGCGAGCTTTCAGTGGTTGATATTTTCGATACGGGCACATAACACAAAGACAATCCACAACTGGCTAGCGCCCCCCCCAAAAGCGCACTTGAGAGCTTCCCACAAGCAGACGTGTTCTACTCTGCGTTCCAGCTGTCTGTTGTTTCGAAAGACACATCCTCACATCACCGACTTCTCTAAACACTCCCGATCCGAAAACGCTGCCAAGTGACGAGTTCTTACATCAACCATGGTAGAAGCTCGGAAATAACATGCGAAGGGGCACAGAAGCCTAAAACGAACTTGCCTGTCTGATTTGGAAGCCTGCGAGGCTACCAGACGATTCCGCCATGAGATTTTATGCAGTCCATGGCGTCCCGTTTTCTGGAGCCCTTGGATTGGGGGTGTGCCCGGGGCTCGCACCGTCCTCTGACAGCGCCTGCAGGCTGTGGAGCACAGTGTTGTGCGGATTGAGACTGGTGCTGTAGGCCGGGCTTCAGGGCACCAGGCTCAGTGCTAAGCGGAGGGGCAAAGTCTACAGCCATTGACTCAAGGCAAGCGTCCGAGTAGACTTGGCTAGCCAACTGAAGCTGTCAAGACATGCTGCGTGCGACAGGTCACGTTGGCACGATTTTGCTGGCTTCCGGAAGAGTAGTGGTCACATCCCACGATGCTCGCCAAGCTTGAGGATTACCGCCAGTCAGCCCGACGCCCGGACTCTGAAGAAGACTCCTACGTCCTACGTAACAGAACCCAGCAAAGAGGCGCCTCAAGGCGATGGCGGTTGGCACGGTGCTTCCATGCCTGGGGGTTTGAATGCGCGTCGCGTTACCTTCATGAACAGTACATGATCTAGCTGAATCTAGCTTCAAGGGTGGCGTGCGCTCAGGTCCAGGGATTCACTAAAGACGTCGGGCTTTGGGCTGAGCTGCCGGAGTTCGGTGGGTGGTGTATGTCAGTCTCCCTGGCTTAACCTCAGGCCTCCGGCAAGAGGCATCAAAGGCAGTACAGTCGCTACATCTGGGAAAGCTGCCTCTTAGTGGTGGAGGTGGGGGTGACCCGCATGGCCACAAGCACGTTCTACTGCTGAAGCTTACAGAAGCCCTCAAAGTCACCCAAAGAATCGCCCCACTCGGGATGTCGCGAGGTCCGCCTTTCCCGTGTGCCAATCCTGGGTTGAGTACCAGGACTACTGCTTCTACTACTGCTACTACTGCTACTACTACTACTACGACGACTACGACTAAGACTAAGACCAAACTACGACTACGACTACGACTACTACGACTACTACGACGACGACTACTACTACGACTACTACGACGACGACTACTACTACTGCTGCTACTACTATGACTATGATTACTATGATTGCCACAAGGTACAAGGAGCCGCACTCGCCCACAGGACTGGCAGAAGTGAAATGTTACATGCTTTGGAGGTTCGCCCATACCCATAACGAGCTACGATCAACACAACTCCCAGCTCAGTCCTGGCAGCCGAACAACATTCCGGACAAACCGGTGGCCAATCACACCAGGGTACAAAGAAGTAGAAGGCAAAATGGCTTCGGTGACTATCCATGGCAACGCTCGGATGACTCGTTTACCGGACTCCAGTTACAACGATAGGCGACCGTAGGTCAAAAACGACTTGTCAGGATTGCTACTCACGACGCCTTTGCCACTGAAACTATTGATGCAGCCCTTCCAAAAAGCATAAGTTATAGCGACTAGTAGCCCGAATCAACAGCCCGAACACTCAAATCCATGTTAAACGAACCTCGTCTTACTAGCACTTGCCTCTCATCCTGACCTCAACACCCTACACGGACAAACATCTGCAAAGCCCTTAGGGCCTTAGATGCCCTAAGGACACCCCATGGGCACACACGGAAACCAGAACACACACATTTGTTGCATCCAGGCCTCTTCGAACTGCCGGGCACCCCTAAAAGATCAAACTAAGCAAGCCTCAAAAATCATGAACACATAATAACCTTTAGAACTCTGGGTCAGCCCGTGGCATTCAGAACCTCGACATCGAAACGGTTCTCCAGCTCCTTGCAAGGAGCTTTAAAGGTTTAGGTTCATTAAGGTCTTTTTTCCCTCAGGGTTCACGGCTTTCGCCTCAGTATGTGGGTCTCGACTCTCGCAACTCGCGCAAGGCAGGCAAGGATCCGGGCAAGTCTGTCAACACCGAAATAAACGGCTCAAACGAATGCCCTGAAGATTAAACCACCAACAACCGCAAACAAGATAAGCCAGCAGGCAAGGTGGCCAAACAGGGTTTTAGCGTTCCTGCTTTCAAGTCGAAGACTATATTCGCAAGAGTCCTTCACCATGGCATTGGTGCAGGAATGGTACAGGCCCATCACCAAGATCCGCCTGGCAAGCAGACTCAAGAATTAGTCACGAGGCAGTGCCATGCAACTTGAAATACCCTGTTACTTGAAATAACATGGAGGCCGTGTTCAAGAGATTATCAAGCACTCAGCCGCCGCATTAGCCCAGGTGCAACTCTACAAGATCTTCCGGACGATGCCGCGGCTCAGTATGACAGACTTGCACTGATCATACTCATAACCGTCAGACCATCATGATGTTGATGATAATGGCCCCAAGAAGCCCTGAGGCCTTCTTCCAGCCGGAAAACGCACGAAAGGCGGCCAACTCCGATGTTCTTCGCCTTTCAGAACCTTGCGGCCACAGCAGAGATGTCGTTTTGTCGTGCTTGCAGGCTAAAAGGTTAAATTGCCCCTCTAAAAGGGATCCTATAAGGGATCCTTTAAAAGATTCCTATAAGGGATTGAATATAGGGTTTAGGGGGCTTGCCGGATGAAGTCAACCAGGAAGCTTCCCATGCGAGTCCAAGGCGCCGGCTTTGTAGACCGATGCCGGGTAGTGTTTTATGAAACAGTAGTCTTTGTAGAGTTTTATGAAACAGTAGTGTTTGTAGTGTTTTATAAAACAGTACTGGTCTCTACAAAGCCTTGCGTCCTCCTGACACTCCGTGGGCGGGCTGACATCCAACCAAGGCCCTGACGCTGGAAAGCAAAATCGGCTTGCTCGTCCTGCACTTGAAGAACATGTCGCAAGTCACGTCGATGACACCAACCCCAGGGAAGCCAGTTGATGCGAGTTGAGGTATGAGTACACAGTATGATTGGTCTCTTGCCTCGGGCTTTTAAGGTTCTGCGGGGCGAATCTGAACCGAATTATCCTTAAGGTCTGAATGGACTCCGTCCCATGACTGATGCAAGAAGGCTGAGCCCGGAACATGGCAGAGGCCTCCCGGGGACGATATTTGGTGGCAGCACCTGCTCTACAGACTTTGCAGGCAACAGAACATGGTTCGAGAATCCTGACTGAGACTTGCGTGGATGACCGCGGCCCAGGCTGAAGAGCCAAGACCAAATCCGAAAGACTGGCAGGTCTTGAAGGGCTTCTGCGATCTTCTACGCTTGCTTTCGGGCGTTCCTAGCATTGTGGGATTGGCACCGCGGTATGCTTTGCCAGCAACACTTTTGCAAAGTCCCTCAAAACATCAAGTCAGCCCAACTACCACTCCACAACTGGCTTTCATGGACCCAATCCCATTTTGGGCCGGTGCGGAGTATCTGATCTCGCACCTCGACAGCCTGGGAGCCGTACAGCGAATTGGTAGTGTAGTTGTAATCGTTGTGGCAGCAGCAGCAGCAGTACTACTGGTCGTCGTCGCCGTGATGCAATGCTAGTAGTCGTCGTGGTAGTAGAAGTGGAAGCTAAAGCAGTAGCAGTTGAAAGAGCAGCTGCAGCAGCAGCTGTATGAGGAGGTATGTGCAGGCCTACTTGCAAGTTGGCCTTGGTGGAGATGAAGCCCCGTTTGCATACTGCAGAACGGAAGCAATTGAGCAGTACTTGTGTGCGAAGCAAGACAACGATACATAGGCAACCAGTGCGAATGCTTTGCAAGCCGATTCAAGAGGCGAGACAACCGCATCTTCCGATCTGAGAGTGGCCCAACGGTTTATACAAACCCAAGACTTTTGAAGTCAATATGCTCAAGCATGTAGTGTTGGAATCGCGGAAACCTCATGCGTCAAACTTCTTTTGATCGACTGGCTCTGTCTTCGGCGACATATCAAAAGTCAAGTGGAGTGCGGAGAGTACGGGGCGCGCCTCCGAAATGCCGGCAGGCCTGGGCTTGGCCCAGGCGGCCGGGACACGTGGCCTGCATCGGTGCTGCTTTGCAGCACTCTGCCCTGCGAGCTGTCGACTCCGAGGTCTGCTTACATCTCGCAGGGTGTAGCCGAACGTGCCGTCGAGGTACGAAAGAGGGCCAACTTGAAATCATGTCAAAAGTGAGCTCAAAACCCAGGTGGTCCTGGTCAGCCGAACAAGGCCCAGCACCAAGTTGGTTGGATCGCATGCTTCCAAGCCATGTTACAGATGTCGGACAACTCGCGGCATGCAGCCGGGCTCGGAGCTCCAGGCAGTGGTTCGAGGGGTAAGGTAGGGTTGGAGTGTGCTTCAGGCTCTGGGAGCTGCTTTACGATGTCGAGGCCCTTACCCGAAACCAAATAAGGGCGGTGGTACCCTGTTGATTTACTGGAGACCCCTGTAACCACAACCCTCTCTCCAACAGACTCTAGACACCTGCGAGCCTCACATTCAACAACCTCTGTGGAAGTCAGGACCTGGAACGACCGTGCAGACCCACCTGTTCTGCTGCAAAACGAAAGCTCGGTGCAGGGGCTGGCCATATTGATGGAACCATAAACCAGAATAAGGGCTAGAATCTGCGTCCAAGGTGCACGTTGCATGCGAACAATGTAGCACGAGTACCGGTGGCAACATGAAGCGAAGGCAGCAGCAGCAGCAGCAGCAGCAGCAGCAGCAGCAGCGGCAGCAGCATCAGCACCAGCAAGAATAACAAGAACAGCAACAAGAAGAACAATAAAGCTAACTAGCTGGCTAACTAACTGACTAGCTAGCTATACATTTAACTAAATAAACAACTATACGACAGCAAACAACATCCAAGAACCGACACCAACACCAACAACAGCAACAGCAAAAGCATCAACAACAAGACCAATAACAAGAACAGTAACATCAACAATAACAACAGCAACGACGACGACGACAACAACAACAACATCAACAAAAATAATAACAATAAGAACGATGGTAACAATGATAACAAGAACCATAACAATAACAACAGCCACAACCGCAACCACGACCACAACAACAACAACAACAACAAAAATAATAATAACAATAAGAACGATGGTAACAATGATAACAAGAACCATAACAATAACAACAGCCACAACCGCAACCACGACCACCACCACAACAACAACAACACCAACAACAACAACAACAACAACAACAACAACAACAACAACAACAACAACAACAACAACAACAACAACAACAACAACAACAACAACAACAACAACAACAACAACAACAACAACAACAACAACAACAACAGCAGCAGCAGCAGCAGCAACAACAACAACAACAACAACAACAAAAATAATAACAATAAGAACGATGGTAACAATGATAACAAGAACCATAACAATAACAACAGCCACAACCGCAACCACGACCACAACAACAACAACGACGGGCAAGGCTGCACTGGTCCTATCAGCGATTGGACTTGTCTGCCATAGTGGCATCGCTTCCTGTGGCCTTAGTGGGAGCTGACTCCCAGAAAGCCTCAGTTGGGGTTCTCGGCTTGGCCCCGTGCCAGTGCAGTCGAAATCGCCGATAACACAAGTTCAGAGGACGATGCAACGATGCACAGCGAGCACTTGGTAACGATGTCACAAACTCCTTGGCAGGTACACGCCACAACGTCTCCCAGCGCATCACCAGAGTAAATGGGCGTCTTCGTTGGCAGCGATCCCAAAAACTCTGTCGCGGCCCCCTGCTGAAGTAAAACTCGCACACGGTTAAGTCATGTCTGCAGGCGACCCTTAGTTCAGCTGTGAGGGTGTAACAACAACAACAACAACAGCAACAACAATAACAAGAACAATCATACGAAGAACAAGAACAATAACAAGAACAAGAACGTGAACAACAACAACAACAACAGCAGATATCATATCTATACTGGTATCCATAAAACATCACAATAGCCGTCAGGTCATGAGTGCTTATGCCAGTAATGATGCGGCTGGAAAGAGTGTTATGTTCGAGGATCGGACATCGACCAGCCCCTGATGTTGTGGATCGTTCCCAAGAGTCGGCTTTCGGACTGCCCCCTCAATATCTTTTATACAAAAAGGGGAATGTCAAGCAGCGTCTGCCGACAACGAAAACGTTTCGTGACGATCGTAACCTAGACACTGGAAAATCTGGCAGGCTGTGTCTTCTGCGCATGGTCTTCAGTTGGGGTGCCTGGCCGCGAAACCACCTGGGCCGACCGGACGCAACCAGTGCACGTCCTAGTGTCCGAACAATTCCTCGGGCATTTCAAGCAGCACAATCCAGACCTTGCTAGCTGCAACACTCATGTCGCACAAGACAGTGAATTCTGCAGTTTGTGAGTGTTGTTGCAGCTGTCGTCGTCGACGTAATCGCAGTGGCAGCAGTCGCGTCGTCGTAGCCGACTGTTGCTGGTTATCCTGATTGTTCTTGTCGTTGTTCGTGTTGTTATTGTTGTATTTCTTTTGCTGGTTAGTACGATTCTTGTTCCTGTACATGTTAACTCTTCTCGTTGGCGTCGTTGCTGACTTTGCCGTTGCTACCGTTGTTGATGATTCTTCGTGGCTATAGGCCTTCATCATACGACACGACTACTACTACCAAAACCATCCGCGACCACAACGACAACTACGACCGAGGCACGACAGCGACCACCACCGCCGCCACGGCCGCCGCCCCCCCCCACCACCACCACACCACCACCAGCATCAGCACCGCCACCGCCGTCGCCGCCACAACCACCACTCCCGATACCACCACCACCACCACCACCGCCACCACAATGTTGGCAAGATGGCCACAAAGACTACCACAATCATGAATCACGATCGCGACCGGCATTGTCACAGTCTGCTACATGCTGGCATCCACAGCTAAATCTCGACCTGCTGACAGCAGGTGCATCATATGTTTTACTGGTTCAGGTGGTAGCATGCCACGATGCTGCTGGTGCTGGCACCAGTGGCCGTGGCGGCGGCGACCGTGCCGGCGCGTGTTGCATCTGGGATTCCTGGGCCTTTCGGCTGAAATAACACTCCAAGGTCACTGCTCAACATCATGCCCCTGCTCTAAAGTCCCATTAGTCAGCTCCAGTCACCAAGAAAAGCTGCAAGCATCCGACAAGGACCTGTATGTGGGTATGAGCCCGCACAAAGGCAGGTGCACGATTCCACGCATGCTGCATTCTCGCACCACGTTGCGTGAGCGACAGACTGTGCATACCTGATGTGTGTTTGTGTAGAGCGAGTGAACGGGGGAGAGGGACAGCGAGAGAGAGGGAACACAAGAAAGCCAAAACGGAATGCACGAAGTAACCTGCAATATGTCATGTGAGGCAACCCTGTCGATGTCCGGTCTTCCTCAGGCCAGCACTCACTTCGCCACCTCTCCAAGAGAAAAGTTCATGCATTATGAGGGTTTGGATTCTCACGGTTGTTTTGGGTTTGGAGCTACATGAGACTGAGGATTTCGGGTGCGGGCATAGCACCGGGACCTTCAAGCTTGAAGCCGTAGCAGCACGCGTCAACGGAACTAACTAGACTGGACCGAAAAGAAGCTGTCCACCCAAACCAGAGACCGAGGATTCTTGGAGGACATCGGAAAATGACATCCGTCAAAGTTTACGAAGCGGATCCACAGCCCTAGCGTGAAAAGAGCAGTCAACGAGCGAGCCACTTACGGCAATCGGGAAACCCTACACCGTGGACCCTATCCTAGCTCTTGCGCTAAACCCTAAACTCTGACGCAGGTCCTCCTTTTTTGTGAAACAAGCTTGCCACTTCGCCCGGAGTTGGACGTAGGTCCTCCCTTTTGCGACTGGCTTGCAACGTCACGCCCGGACAGCTGACTCCCTCCCTTTTGCAACTGGCTTGCAACGTCACAAACCCTAAACCGCTTAGCCCCTAAGCCCTAAACCTCTAAACCCCTAAACCTCTAAACCCTACACCTCTAAACCCTAAACCCCAAAACCTCTAAACCCTACTACTCCCTGGACTGCGGCACTTCCGGACCCCAAAAACCGCTCGGGCCGACCTTGCGCCAGAGCAGCTTCTCGGCCATGAAGGCACCGATTGGCGCGCCGAGGCAAGGGCCGACCTGGGCCGAATTGGTGCGCTGCTTCTGGGTTTCGGCGCTCACACTCGAACAATCCAGGCGAGGAATATTGGTCGAGGTCTGCTGAGTGAAACGGGTGCTTTGTCCCTGTTTCAGGGTTTCTGGTTTATGGCTTAAGGTTTTGACTTTCCGAGATTCGGATACTCGGATACTCTCCTCAGCTTTCCTGTGCCTCTGGACTTTTCAAGGCTGTCAGTTCGGGGAAAACGACTGCTCCAATACTGTTGCGCCTGGACGTGCGCTTTCTCATTGCCTCACAATTTCGGCCACGAAGACTGCAACTTCAACACAAGCACTTTCGCGGTGCTCCTCCTCATCCTCCTGTCCAGCAAATATTGCATACTATGAGATCTGGACGTGCGATTCCATCTAGTTTATCCTGCGGGTTGACTTTCGGGGTTGGTTTTGTATCGTTTTAACTACTGGGAAAAATCTTTTATGGGTAAGGGTTTGGGATGGTACGTATAGTGACCTTGTTTCGTGTGTGGTGATGACTTGTTGTTGTTGCGATTGCTGATGCGGTGGTGTGTGTAATGCACTCGGTGTTTGATGTTGTGTGGGCTATGCCGATTCTGTAGTACTACTGCTGCCCTTAGTCTTATCACTGCTTCGGCGATTGCGGCTACGATGGTGTGTGAAACGTCCATGATTCAGGAAGCCCGGCCCAGGTCGTAGCAGTCCATAAGTTGTTTTCAAGTACCACATTTTTTGACACTCATTCTCGGACAAGCCTGGCAAGGTCTGCAGCAATAGGTTCGACGACGTCGTTAACGCTCATTGAGTTGATTCACTCGACAAGCAGGCTGTCAGAAGGAACAGCAGAAAACGACAGCAACAAATGTCAACCATTTTCATTTGTCACTGACAGCAGTTTCTCTGCGGGAGCACACGCCTACACCCGCGAAATCACACACAAGGATGCAAGTACTATAATTAGTATTGTTTGGAATATCAAAGGTTGGAGTGGCATTGTCGCAGTTCACAAGTAAAAGTCCTGGTCAAAGTAGCAAACATGCCAAACCCTTGGCTGCGCGTGAGTGCCTGCGGCACGTCCTCCTCCTGCCGTCGTTTCGTTCGTTACGCCTTCGTCGTTTGTGGTTGAGTTTAGGATTGCAGCCCCAGGCTGCCTGTGAAACAGAACGTCATTACCCCCCCCCCCCCCACCCCCACCCCCCCGCCATCCCCAAAGACCAAGCACAGCACATGACGGACAATAGCACCAACGAAAAAACCGCAGACAGCGCAAAGTGCAAGACATCAGAAAACATGCCTTCAGGAAGTCAGGAATATGACACGCAGGCCACGTTTTTGGATGCTCGGACGCAGTCGCAACCAAAACAGTACTACAAAACGTGACGTCGTGTTTGGTGCAAAAAACAAACACAGCAGAAATCAGAAGCCTCGGAAGAGCGGAACATGTGCAACAAGGCGAAAACGTCGAGCAGGACGGTGTTTGCCAAGTGAGGGAAAGGCGTGCCGAAGGACAAGGCATGCGAAGGCACACAATCAACAGCAAAAACCACCCCCGAAAGTCGGACAAACGTCTCGGCTCGAGTTATTCGGGCGTATTGCTTCGCATCGGCTCTTGTGACAAGTATCATTTGGCAGTGATTTCGTGGATGTCGTTCTTTCATATGCTGTCGTTAGTCAAAACATTGACGGAAAACTTGTCCTCTTAAAACGGAGCTAGAAACACAACAGGAAATGGGGAACAATGACAAAACTAAAAGCAACAACTCCGAAATACCTTCACCCCAAAACCCCAACGGAGAACTCTGTTCCAGGAAAACGCGGGATCCTAGGAGCCCGAAATGATTCCCAGACGACATGTAAGGGAAGCACCAGAACCTATCTAAGACCAAAGTGCTCAATCACCACTACTACATCAAGCACTACAGCTCAGGGTTTAGGGTTTAGGCCATTTTTGGCCTAAGCCCTCACTCTCAGTTGTTATTCCTTTCCAGTGGCCTGGTTTAGGGCTTTGGGGAGCAGGTTTGCGAGAAGAACAGACCACAGCACGAGGTTCGCGGCCAAATGGCAACAAGCGATGGTGTGCTGGAAAATCAAAATGTGATGTCATGTGAAGCTGGATCCGATGCAGAGGATCCACAGCCTCGTAGACGTTGACAGAAGCTTGTAAGGATGACAAGCCCGGAATCTGTTGCCGACGCTTCAGAAACCATGCGCGCTAGCGACGGCGGGTTACTCAAGATATGCCGTGACATAAGCAGGTCCACATTCGTCCTCTCGGACGTCCGTAACTGCAAGAAGCTTCCAGGCACAGATGTTCCATGAGCGCACCAGACCATCGCCACACTGTCACAGCTCGCTGTAGGTTGCCCCACACTACGCTCAGAGTTAACAAGGCAGAAGCTGTTGCCTGACTGTAGGTACTGTAGCGCAAGTGTGCTTCTATTTGTGCTTGTGGACACTTCAAGCGGATTCTTCAAGATCGCCCAGCCAATCGAGGTTAGACAAATACATGTGAGGCAGTCATGCTATCCACAAGTTATCTGAGCCACACAAGCAGGTCCCGTGCAGACGCATGCACGGCTCGCGACACCAACACCAATGGGTCAAGCATGCCTCCTGACATCTTCGCGCCGCTCCTTGATTGAAAACAACTTCGAAGCCTCCCCTTCTCACACCGCCAGTCGGCACGGCAAGGCGGAAGCCGAGACTCTCAAGCTGCGATCTGTGCCGTGGGAGTCCCCCAGTGGGCGCATTAGCCCATCGCCCCACTGTCATGCACAGCATATCGCTGCACGTTGGCCCCAAAGGACCCCGGACGAGTCCTCCTAGTATTAGAAGGATCTTCCATCCCAGGCGGCGTGCCCCACACCCGGCTAGCAGTGCGCAAGCTGTGTGACAGCCTGTGGGTAAGGCATGTCTGTTCTTCAAGCGGGTTTCCCAACGATCAGCGCGAGTTCTCCACTGCCGAGAAGACCACACGCAAACAAACAAAGATGCTCAGAATATGTATATATATATATATATATATACACACACATACTCGCAAGTTCACTGGTCCTATGCCTCCTCTTTCCATAGACTCTGCAAGATTCTGGGGGGGTGCAACAGCTGGCTCTTGCCGCCTGGCCGCAATGTAAATCCTTAGCTGAGCTGGGCATCGAGCTTCGGGTTTGGGGACTGTTCGGAGCTCAGAGCGTGATCAGTTATGTGGCGAGCCCCAGTCTAAGAATGAAACTGCCCGCCCCCATGATACCCTCAACACTTCCTATCTGCCTCCCCGAATCCGAATCGAGACGCACATCCATCTATCCATCCGTCCATCCATCCAACCATCCATGCATTCGTCCATGCATGCATGCATACATGCATCCATACACCCACCCATCCATCCATCCATCCAAACTTAAAGACACACAAACATGCAGACATACATACTAATACATGCACACCTTAGTTGCTGAGTTCATAAGCCCCCCAAAAGCCTACACTTTTAGTTTTATAGTTGGCAATGTTATCCCAAAAAGTGTAAAGTGCATCGACTCAGCTATTAAGACACACATGCAGATACATACATACGGTAAAATCAAAACCTTAATACAACCTTAGTTACATACTTACATACACGTGCATGTCATGTACATGTACGTTATGTGTCTATGGGTGCGTGCAGTTACATATATGTATGTGAGCAAGATAGTCGAGTACAAAAGAAATGAAGGCATCTGCGAGTCTTAAACTTGAAGCTGCACAAATCAACATGCCATTGACAAGTCTCGCCTCAACGCCATAACCCTTTTGAATGTACAAAGACCAAAGTCAAGACCCAGCGTCCAGAAGCCACTGCGTGGACCAGGGATGGCCACATCTCCCCATCCGCCCAAGGCCTGCCAGGAACGACGGCCGTTCAGATTTTGGGCCTGGCTTCTATTGCTTGCTTTGCTTGAGCTTGACACGTGCACCTGCAAACAGTCATCTTCCTAGTCCTCCTGCTGCTGTGCATTGCGTGCGCCGTTGCTGCTGCTTCCACTGCCACCGTTACCATCAGCAACCTTGCCCATACCAGTAACTTCCACCAAAAGTAAGACTTTCTATACGGCATGATCATCGGCTTTCTACTGTGCGTACATGCGAATCCAATCACCCCAGCTTCGGGGATGCCATGGACTCCGGCAACTTGAAGTGCTCGGGGTGTACACACAGACTCAGCTGCAAGTTCGGTGGGGCTTGTGCTGCAGTTTGTTCTTTAGACTTCCCTAGTGTTTCGAGAGTTGGGCTTCAATGTCTATGCCCGCTGTAGAGTTGACGGCTTCTGGAATCTAACTCCTACCAGCGGCAGAGTTCTGCTTCGCGCAGCCTGCCTGACCCTAAACTTCCGAAGCAAATCCGGATGACGAGTCCAACAATTAACTGGGACACATGCCCCGAAACTTTGCATGCACCGCGCGTTGTCATGCTTGGCATTACACAGGAGTAGACATTGTCGGGTGTTCCAAAGCCGTTTGCAAGGCACCGCAACGATGCGAGGGCCAAAGTCTCGCGCCGGGTTCCACCCAGCCTGACCGAGTCAGCAGTGCGACGTTATCAGCCAAAGGGGCAAGCATGTACCATGTGCATGCAGATGGGTACCGGGGCGGTTCCCATTAGTTAACACAGCTAAGAATCACATGTCGGTGATGAGTATTTCGAGTAAGAAACGATGAACATCGACTCAGTAGCTGCGATCTCCAGACTTCTCCTCTGTCAAGCTGTGTTTACTGAGATAACATCTACTTAACATCCACCACCAGTCCCAAACTCGCATAACATGGCTTTGGAAAGGGCAATCAAAGCCATTCAAGCATGAGACTTGAACCGTCAAGTGGATGCCTGAGTGATCGGTGCATACAGCGGGAGGAGGACGGCCACCGTCATGCCGATAACGAAGGGAACGCCGACGCGCTCCGCGCTGCCAAGCACCTGCAAAGCCAACTTCGCTCACAACGCGATGTCAATACATCCGCGAAATCGTGTCGTGCTGCCGCAGAGGCACCGACTCCAAGTCTAAGTAAGCACACAACTTGCTCACTTTGCCATTCGGCACATCCGCTTCGAAGCATGTCGTGTTGCTTCTGTGTTGCTGTCAGAGACAAGCTCGTTGTGCAAGTCACGGCCCTTCCCCATGGTTCGATTCATCATGTACACATATCTTCGCTAAAGTTAAGGCAAATGCGAGCCACAAGCCCTGGCTTTTCAAAAATGCATCCCGCCAGAATGCAAGTGGCGTTCGTGGTTTGCGGACGGGGAACTTTCGACTAAAGCATCTGCAGGTTCCGCAATCTTCTGTTTTGGCGGTTTTACGGTCCAAAAATAAATTGAAGGCCCTAGTGACCCTAGTGCTCCATCGATGCCGGGCAAAAGTAAACTTGGAGTTCTACAATGCAGCAGAAGCTGTTTTCTTGAAATGCTGTTGTCCCTGTCCCGACCACGACAAAGGGCCACCACCACCACCACGACCCCCAAAACCTCAACTTACCTTGGAATAGACGATCGATAAGCAAGGAACGGTCATGCTGACCCTTCAAGTTCGAATTTGGCAGCTTGACGGCCTTGTTTCGGCCGTTGGTGATGCCGAAGATGACGAAGGCGAGAATCAAGGTGCCCCAGGCCTCACGAAATTGGTGAACATGGCCCGTCGTATCTACCAGCACATAACTCTCCACCAAAAACTTCACACCAAGGACTCCTCTGGCCAATCCCCCTGAAGTTCTTCTATTCATAATCATTCGGGATTCTATTTTTGGACGGCTGGCGACAGGGGTCTACCAGTGTAATTGGCGTAATCATGTGCCTCTGTCATGAGTGCGCCGAACACCGAGACGTCGTCTTGGGTGTAGGGGCCGGAGCCGTACTCTTTGGAGAGACCCGGATTTGGGAAGTACCTGGTGGCAAGCACTTAGACTCAGGGAGTGATGTGGGTGACCTTGAAATCAATGGTCCTTACAAGAAGTGCAGTCACACTACGGGGTTGTCGGAATAACCAGAGTACAGGGATTAATGTAAGGGCCTTAATAATAACTTGGTGTGTGCGTCGACCCTCCCGAAAAATTTTAAGGGATCTGGGCCTGGGAGCCTCGCATATGATGATGACTGATGATGATGATGGTGATGATGATGTTGCGGCCCATGAACCTTGAACAAGCCTCGGAACCTGATGACATTGATGACAGATGATGACGATGAGGACTCCACGGGGCATGCTTAATTTTCCAAGCCTCGATGATGACTGGTTACCCTCAGTCAGGGAGTCTGTGTTCGACTGAATCTGCGACGGAACAAGACTCGCCGCAAGCAACCCAGCTCCCTGGGCTGAGACCTGTGCTGAGCCTGACAACCCAACGAACTATTCTACCTGGGAGCCTGGGAACCTAGGAACCGAACCTTTGCCGAGCCTCGTGATGATTGTCAGATTGTCATGTCACGGCACATGTCTCAGCCCAGCCAGGGAGGGAGTCTTGCGGCAGATCTTCAGCCGCAGATGCATTCGGCAACAGTCGCAAAGCCGGACTGGTGAGGAGCAGCATCATCATATTATGATGATGTTTCTCCTAACCAGTCCGGCTTCCCGAGTAGCGGTTGAGAGCATGCCGAGCTTGCACACGCTCTCCTGCAGCCCGTGTCTGGGAACAGGCAAACAGGCAAAGAGTGTTAGTCTCCAGCAACCTTTTAGAAACTCTCAGACCAATCCGGCTGGACTACAGACAACTTGCAAGTCAACTCTACAAGCCCGTGGCACGCATATCCTCTGGGCCCCCTGGGCCTGGAAGCCTCGCATATGACTGATGACTGATGATGATGGTGATGATGATGTTGCGGCCCATGAACCTTGGACGGGCCTGAAAACCTGATGACATTGATGACTGATGATGGTGATGATGATGTTGTGGCCCATGAACCTTGAACGGGCCTGGGAACCTGATGACATTGATGACAGATGATGACGATGAGGACTCCACGGGGCATGCTATTAGCCTCGATGATGACTGTCATGCCACGGCACAGGTCTCAGCCCAGCTATTCTACCTGGGAGCCTGGGAACCTAGGAACCGAACCTTTCCCGAGCCTCGTGATGATTGTCATGTCACGGCACATGTCTCAGCCCAGCCAGGGAGGGAGTCTTGCGGCAGATCTTCAGCCGCAGATGAATTCGGCAACAGTCGCGAAGCCGGACTGGTTAGGAGAAACTTAATTAATTTCATTTGCGATTGCCGAGCTGAACCTGGAAGCCGATACGACACGGGCTGAAGGAGAACATGCCGAGCTTCGACACGCTCTCCTGCAGCCCGTGTCTGGGAACAGGCAAACAGGCAAAGAGTGTTAGAACCCAGCAACCTTGTGAAACCTAAACTCTCAGACCAATCCGGCTGGACTACAACTTGCAAGTCAACTCTACAAGCCCGTGGCACGCATATCCTCTGGGCCCTCTGGGCCTGGAAACCTCGACTGATGACTGAAGATGATGATGGTGATGGTGATGATGATGTTGCGGCCGCCCATGAACCTTGAACGGGCCTGGGAACCTGATGACATTGATGACTGATGATGGTGATGATGATGTTGCGGCCCATGAACCTTGAACGGGCCTGGGAACCTGATGACATTGATGACAGATGATGACGATGAGGACTCCACGGAACATGCTTCAAAATTCATGATTAAATTTTAATTATTATATTTTATCAGCCCAGGGAGCTGGGTTGCCAGCGGAGCAATTCAAAGTTCTGTCGAACACAGACTCCCTGACTGAGGGTAACAGACTGAGCCTGGCAACCCAACGAACTATTCTACCTGGGAGCCTGGGAACCTAGGAACCGAACCTTTCCCGAGCCTCGTGATGATTGTCATGTAACGGCACATGTCTCGGCCCAGCCAGGGAGGGAGTCTTGCGGCAGATCTTCAGCCGCAGATGAATTCGGCAACAGTCGCGAAGCCGGACTGGTTAGGAGAAACTTAATAAATTTAATCATTTGCGGTTGCCGAGCTGAACCTGGAAGCCGATACCACACGGGCTGGCAGGAGAACACCTCGAGCTTCGACACGCTCTCCTGCAGCCCGTGTCTGGGAACAGGCTAACAGGCAAAGAGTGTTAGAACCCAGCAACCTTGTGAAACCTTCAACTCTCAGACCAATCCGGCTGGACTACAACTTGCAAGTCAACTCTACAAGCCCGTGGCACGCATATCCTCTGGGCCCTCTGGGCCTGGAAACCTCGACTGATGACTGAAGATGATGATGGTGCTGGTGATGATGATGTTGCGGCCCATGAACCTTGAACGGGCCTGGGAACCTGATGACATTGATGACTGATGATGGTGATGATGATGTTGCGGCCCATGAACCTTGAACGGGCCTGGGAACCTGATGACATTGATGACAGATGATGACGATGAGGACTCCACGGAACTATTATTATATTTTATCAGCCCAGGGAGCTGGGTTGCCAGCGGAGCAATTCAAAGTTCTGCCGAACACAGACTCCCTGACTGAGGGTAACAGACTGAGCTTGGCAACCCAACGAACTATTCTACCTGGGAGCCTGGGAACCTAGGAACCGAACCTTTCCCGAGCCTCGTGATGATTGTCATGTAACGGCACATGTCTCGGCCCAGCCAGGGAGGGAGTCTTGCGGCAGATCTTCAGCCGCAGATGAATTCGGCAACAGTCGCGAAGCCGGACTGGTTAGGAAAACTTATTTTAGCCGAGCTGAACCTGGAAGCCGATACCACACGGGCACGGCATGCAGGAGAACCCTCGAGGCTTCGACACGCTCTCCTGCATGCCCGTGAACCTGGGACGGCGCGGAAGCGGCAGAATCTCTGCCGCTTCCACACTGTTTTTCTCCAGAAATTGTGACACCTAAAACTCTCAGACCAATCCGGCTGGACTACAACTTGCAAGTCAACTCTACAAGCCCGTGGCACGCATATCCTCTGGGCCCTCTGGGCCTGGAAGCCTCGCATATGACTCAGATGACTGATGATGATGATGATGGTGATGATGATGTTGCGGCCCATGAACCTGGAACGGGCCTGGGAACCTGATGACATTGATGATCGATGATGACGATGAGGACTCCACGGCGCATGCTTAATTTTCCAAGCCGTTGAGCCTGGACCTGCAATTGATGTTCCGCGTGCACGCCGTGCATTCCCCGCAGCATCAATTCGAACCAGGTGTTTCCAGTGGAAACACCTGGTTCGATTGATGCTGCGTGTGGCGCCTGGGGCCTGAAGTCTGTTGCTGCTCTGTTGCATGCACCGGCAGTGAACATCCACGGAACGGCCACCGGCAAGGTTTCCATGTCCCCAGACTCCCTGAGCGACTCTGCCACGGTCATCTGTCCGCCCTTAAAGGGTGGACAGATGACGGTGGCAGAGGCGAACCCAGGCGAACAACCATGGAGCCTGGCAGTAACCTTAAAATCTTAAATATTGGGAGCCTGGGAGCCTGGGAACCTATGACTAGGAACCAGTCTCAGCAACTCAGGCCACAAAGTCGGAGCGTCGGCTGGCGCCGGTGTGGGCACCAAAGCAGCCTGGCAACACGGGGAGCGACTGGGTTGCCTATCAGCAGTGACAGTGAAATTACATCATCCAGGGTCCTTTTAGGTGGGATGTTGGGCACCCACGAAGCAACCCTTCAATGCATAGAAAAGACCCTTCAATGCAACTTTTTTGAGAATCAGCGCGTTCAAGGGTCACAAGGTTGCATCCAAGGGTCCCTCAAAGACTAAGATGCTGCTGGATGTTGGCTGGGCACCCACGATAAAACCCTTCAATGCATCCAAAAGACCCTTCAATGCACCTCTCTTAAGAATCAGCGTGTTCAAGGGTCAAAAGGTTGCATCCAAGGGTCCCTCAAAGATGCTGCTGGATGTTGGGCACCCACGATAAAATTCCTTCAATGCAACTTTTTTGAGAATCAGCGCGTTCAAGGGTCACAAGGTAGCATCCAAGGGTCCCTCAAAGATGCTGGATGTTGGGCACCCACGATACAACCCTTCAATGCATCGAAAAGACC
Organism: Symbiodinium sp. CCMP2592; assembly: GCA_905221615.1. NCBI lineage: Eukaryota > Dinophyceae > Suessiales > Symbiodiniaceae > Symbiodinium > Symbiodinium sp. CCMP2592. The sequence goes on from CAJNDT010005914.1 coordinate 205,713, forward strand.
CTTCAATGCACCTCTCTTAAGAATCAGCGCGTTCAAGGGTCAAAAGGTTGCATCCAAGGGTCCCTCAAAGATGGCTGGATGTTGGGCATCCACGAAGCAACCCTTCAATGCTTCCGGGTTTAGGGTTTAAGGTTTAGGGTTTAGGGGTTTAGGGTTTAGGCTGGTTTAGGGTTTAGGGTAAAAGACCATTTCAATGTACCTTTTTGGAGATTCAGCGCATTCAAGGGTCACAAGGTTGCATCCAAGGGTCCCTCAAAGATGCTGGATGTTGGACACCCACGAAGCAACCCTTCAATGCATCGAAAAGACCCTTCAATGCACCTTCTCGGAGATTCAGCGCATTCAAGGGTCACAAGGTTGCATCCAAGGGTCCCTCAAAGATGCTGGATGTTAGTAGGCATCCACGAAGCAACCCTTCAAGGCATCCAAAAGACCCTTTAATGCACATGTTTTAAGAATCAACGCAGTCAAGGGTCACAAGGTTGCATCCAAGGGTCGCTGACTGTCAAGCCATTATGACCGCCATGTACCAGACCCTGCACTCAATCAAGTCAGGCTGGCCAGACGGATGTCGAGATTTCGGGCGCCAACTGCAGCAACACCACTTCCTTGCCATTGTCAGTACAAAGACCCTTTAACTTCAGCAGAAGTTTCAATAGACCAATTGCATCCAAGGGTCTTTTTAAGCGGAATGTTGGGTACCCACGAAGCAACCCTTCAATGCATCAACAAGACCCTTCAATGCACCTTTTTTGAGAATCAGCGCGTTCAAGGGTGACAAGGTTGCATCCAAGGGTCTTTGTAGTAGGGATGCGGGATGTTGGGCGCCAACGATACAACCCTTCAATGCATCCCAAAGACCCTTCAATGCACCTTTATTGAGAATCAGCGCGTTCAAGGGTCACAAGGTTGCATCCAAGGGTCTTTGTAGGCATGCGGGATGTTGGGCACCCACGAAGCAACCCTTCAATGCATCGAACAGACCCTTCAATGCACCTCGGAGAATCAGCGCATTCAAGGGTCATCAGGTTGCAATTCAAGGGTCGATGCATCACCCGTCAAGCCATTATGACCGCAGTTGGCCAGCCTGTACGCAGGCGCCCGTCCCACTGCAGGAGGACCTGGCGAGAATAATGGTCTAAGTACGACTCAAATGCATGAGACTCACCGGCTCGCCTCGGCGCGGGTTTGGAGGAGCCTGCTAGCCGAGAATCGTCCGCTGTCCTGGTCAGAGAAAACATCAACAAGTCTTGACAAAGACGCGCTAGCAAATCGAGCTGCATCGGCTACCTCCCGAAATTTGATTCCCGTGCAGCCAGTCGGTATTGTCATCGTCGGCTACTGTACAAGCTAAGGTTTCAATGGCCCACACAGCGACAGTCGTGCCAGGGAGCGGACAAAGTAAACTAAAAAATCACCAGCTCACAGCTCCAAGCCTGGGAGCCTGGGAGCCTTGGGAGCCTTTGACTCCGGGCGAGAAGTGCCACGATCGCCTGAGACCTCACTGCCGGCTGCCCTTACCACCTCCGGCTTCTGCTTGGCCTTGGGCACAGGGTTGTGCTTCCTCTCGGGCACCTTAGGCTGGCATACGAAAAGTTAGTCAAAATGATTATTTTTTTAACTTAAATGTTACTGTTGAATATGCCAAGAAACTCCATCAGAATATGAAAACAAACCGGCAGGCACACGGCCACGGGCTTCAATCGCCAACCTGCTCCTCGAAGGGTAGTCCGGGAGAATTGCACGAGGCCCGAATACCCTCACTGCTTGGCCGACCCCGAATCGCCT
>CAJNDT010005914.1:212500-238525 GCA_905221615.1 Symbiodinium sp. CCMP2592
GAGCCTTGGAGCCTGCATCTTGACTCTCTTTCGCTGAAAGAGGGTCTCATTCTAGTCAGGTTCTTCACTCAGCATGCCTGGTCGTACCGAGCTGTCTGCAGCGAGGCAGATTCAAGGCCAGAAGCAGTAGAACACAAACGTACATGAGGGCAGGGTGCTTTGAAACTAAACCTTGTGGCCTTGACGACGATGGGTCGATGTCGATGCGGTCCCTCGCAGCATCGAATCATCCTGGCGACAGCCAAGATCCGCTGTCAAATTAATTAAACTTGACTGTCCAACGCAGCACGGGTCCTGACAGCTTCCTTGGCGCTGCGGCCGTGGACCACGCTTGCCCATCTCCCTGCCTGCAAAGAACGACATGTGAACCAGGTTACATGTGGAATTTGGGTGCGTTCACATGACTCACGACACTGGCCTCTGCTTTTTCGGACAACCCCCGCGCTGAGAATTAAAATAATTGAATTAGGGATCCCAGCCAGTCTTGCGCCAGACCTTGGAGCCTGGGAACCTGGTAGCCGCGACACGCCCTGCAAACAGCTTGTCACGACGCACTTCACCACTTCGGCAAGATGCAACGCACGGCACTGTGCGGAATCGGTTACAACGAGGAAACTCACTGCATCTCACATTGCATGCAATCTTGCCCCCATGCTCGGATATGCTGCTAACTGAACACACGAAGGCTATGAAAGTCACACCCTACTAACTAACCCTGAAACCCTTTAACCGACTCTAAACACACGTTAAACCATACGAGCCATCATCAAATAAAAATGGAGGCTCAGTCGAGTCATTTCTGATTCAGACAGAGCTCCGGCCACCGCCGCTTTCCGGGGTCTGGAGCACAGCCGACCAACACAAACAGCCCCCATTTACCGGCTCGAAGCACCTTTGTGCAGCACGTGTGACTTGCAGCGGGGCAATTGGCTAAGTCGCTGCGTGTTTTCCACAGCTCGGGCCACTGCTTGCACCACGCTCTCAGTCCGGCCTCCCCCTTGGGCATGAAGGGATTCCCGGTCTCCACCTCAAACACCACGCAAGCATAGGCCCACATATCCACAGCTGCAGTCAGCAGCTGCTTTCTGACACCGCAGTCTCCATCGCCATTCACACGAGCGGGCCACAGCTCCGGAGGTCGATAGGCAGCCGTGACATACTGCAGGAACCTGGGAGCCTGAGAAGCCTTCTGGAGCCGTGCCATGTTCTCACTCATGCCGAAGTCGCACACCTGCACCTGATCTGTGCAAGGGCACCAAAGAACATTGCCAGGTTTCACATCCAAGTGTAGGATGCCTGCGTCATGCAAGGTCTGCAGTGCACTTCTCAGCTGAGCTGCCACAGACCACGTCCTCGGCTTGCCATGCGCCGCAGGATTTCGAAGTGCGGTTGCCAGGCTGGGCCCACATAGGCTAGTAGCCATCCATGGCCAAGGTCTGCCCGTGACACCCGAGCTGACAAGAAGCGGGAACCACATCATCTTCTGCTGCGGAACGGCCTTCATTAGAAGCTTCATCTGCTCCACTTCGTGCCTGCAATCCGCGGGGCCATCGGAGCCACGATAAACCTTCACCGCCACGTTAAGGCCGCTTTGCGGATGCTGGCAACTGTAGACACTGCCATAGGCTCCGCCTCCAATTGGAGCCCTTGCACCATTAAGCTCAAATGGGCCAACGCGACCGCCAGATTCGTCAGCGGCAGGGGGGTCCTTCGCCTCGTCGGGGCCGCCCGCACTGGTCGTGGAGCCCCGCATCCTGATGCCAAGAACGGCCAGTGCACTTCGCTGAGCCATGAACTCATCTTTGCTCCTCGCCATGAATGGTGCCTTCTGCTTGTCGGTCATGCCCTGCCAGACTGCGCCAAGATGCTTCATCTCATTGAGAAACTCGTGCTTGGGAGCGCCTTTCTTGACTTCGGAGTTTTCCTGGAACCAGATGACGAAGGCCCTTCGAGCCTTGGGGACCAAGCCGTCTTTCACAGCCTGCTTCCGCAAGCTCTGCGATTTGCTGCCACCATGCTGGCACCCCCGGGGCATCCGACGAGAAGCCGTCTTGAGACTGGTTTTGCCCCAGAGGCGTCTGGTAGGCCTCCATCGGCAGCCCATGTCGAACCCAAGCAGGGAACCTCAGAGCCTGGGAACCTGGGGCCATAACGGCTCGCTTTAATGCATTCAGGCGACTACAACAACATCCTCGGCGAGTCCTATTTCAATGTCATGCCACAATAAGAGCATTTCGGCTTTTTCAGGCGACAGTAGTCACTGCTACACACTACTGACAAAACTGAGCCCGGCAAAAGGTCAAGAGCCTGAGAACCTGGGAGCCTAGGTGCCTGAGCTGGTGCCTGAGCTGGCGGATTCGGTCGAAGTGAAACATCATCACTGCGGTTGATCGCGGGGGCTATCTGGCTCAGCAGGTGCCTCGTCCTGGTCGTCTTGGTTGGACAAGCTCTCCAGAACGTGCGGGAAATGCTTCTTCACCGCCTTGGCATTCTCGTCCGAGTAAAGAGTGGATCCCTCCAAAGCCATCATTCCGCAAGCTGCGCGATCAGCAACCGCCTGGACCCACGACATGTGCTCCTTGTTGAGGCCTCGGATAATTTAAATAAAATCAAATGACAATGATCTGACGAATCTACTGGACAAGTAAGGGTGCTGCAAAGCCCGTGGTATGCGATGCCGGCAGTCAAAGAAGCCTCCATCAGAGCACCGGTGCCAGCCGTGAGGTCAAACACTGCCTCCGCGCAAAACTCCTCAATGATGGCATTCCAATATGCTATCGGCTTCGACTCGTTCCAGAACAAGGGTACGTCGGAGCCGTGGCGATCCTGCCAGTCCTCTGGCGGTGTCGGGAGGTCGCCGGTTGTTGCCGGAGCAATGATCTTCTTCTTGGTGTCTGCAGACACGAGGGGCATTTCAGAAACCGCACGGTACTCCACGCCTGAGTAAGTGCCTTGGTACGTAGAAGCCTCGCCGCAGACTGTGAAGGAGCCTTTCTTCGTCGTCTGAATCTTGGTGCGTGCGACCGGGAACTTAACCGCTCCTGTCTCCACCTTCTTTGCAGCCAGCGGAACGCGGCGAGTGCGACCAGTTCTCGGCGGGCACCCACCTGAGTACACGATGGTGCACTCCTCGGTGTGCTGCTGGTTCAGCAGGAGGTCTTCCTTAAAGAACCAGGTGCAGCCTTTGAGCCTTGGAGCCTGGGAGCCTTGTCACATCACCCCGCCAAGACTCGGACACGCGGCGAATTTCCCGCATTCTGCCGTCGAAGAGTACGACGAAATCCTCGGGCCCAGAAATGTCTTTGGCAAAGGCACAGATCTCTTTCCATTCCTCGCTTGGCGGAGTGCCCTTGAGCCACGGGTCGGTACCAGCCTCTGCCAAGAGATCCGCACTGGCAACGATCAGGCGGTGCGAAGAGTTTAAGGTGCCCTTGTGCGTGAAGACCTTGCCGCAACCTCTGAACGCATTGACTAGGCAGTCCTTCGAGATCTTGTTCGGTACCGAGAACGACACGAACTTGCGGCGTTCCGTTTGCACCGCCTTCCACTGCCGCTCACGCTCGACACATTCCTCGGGTGTGTCAGCTTCAGAAGCCTTGGCCAGGCTTTGGAGCAAACTCGGAGCAGGAGCCGCAGATGTGGCACCAACGGACTTCGTGCTGTTGTCGAACTTGTCGACAATGATCTTCATCTGAGTGATAAGCGCACATGGCTCCTCGTGCTCCGTGTCATCCGAGCTTCCAAGCTGTGCAGCTGTCAATGCCTTTGCAAGGCCATCTTCACTCGAAGCCAGCATGCAGCAATCCTTGTAGTACTTCCCCGACATCAGCTCCAGCAGCAAATCCAAAAGCATGCCAATGGCTTTGTTGAAACCCTCTTTAACAGCTCCAATCTTGGACTGCGGAACAGGGCGCTCCACGTCCTCTGGGTCCTCGCCGTCCATGTCGTCCTCTCCAGCAGCCCCTTGATCAGCATCAGCATGGCAGAGATATTTCTCCCAACATGTGGAAGGGCAACGGAGTTCAGCCAAAATCCCTGTCAGCTTAACCTTGTCCGGCTCAGGCAACTTGTTCGCCAGCTTTGCTGCATAATCGAAGACCTCTGTCAGTGTTCAAGCTGCCGATGACTTGCAACACTCCGCAAAAAAAAAAATACACACGCTAGTCAGAATAGTTACAATGCCTGCACCACCAGCATGCGCGACAACCAAAAGCCAGCATCGCCTGTCTTCCGGTCTCGATCCAGAAACTTCTCGGTGCATTTAGCTGGCGTGACCATGTTCATGCGCAGGGCCAGCGTCAAGGAGTCGATCATCCAGGCCGTCAGGTCTACAGCGTTTCTGGTAGCAGATGCGAGCTTGTTGGTCAGCGATAACAGCTTGCTCAACTTCGAGTACTGACTGCTCAAGATGCCCCGCCCAAATTCCAGCTCCAATCTCCGGGCAGCCTTCTCCACGGGACCGGATGGACCCCGCAGCACTGCAACAGCTGCTGTGGCAGCCTGGTGTAAGGCCTTGTTGTACAAGGTGTTGTTGTACCTCAAGTTCTGTTCCTCACCATCCTGGACTTTTTCGACCTTGAGCAGCTGGACAGTCTTTGCAAATGTCCAAAAGGTGTCGGACAGGCCAGGGTGCCCGAGTGCCTTGACTTTCTCTGAAGCAAGATTGCGACTCTTCGCAATCTCCCCTGCGCTGGAACACAAGCGAACCTGTATCGTGACAGTGCAGCCACACTCCCACAAAATCTCCAAAACTGCTTTGTCCTGCCAAGTGCAAGCACACATCAGTCAGATGAATCAATAACATGTCATGTCATGTGAACACAAGCAGCAACTGTCCTGGGAGACTAGGGCTTTGAAGACGGCCAAGTACCAAGCCCACAACACAAACACGCCGCTAGCAAGATGCAACGAGCTGTTGAACTCTTCGTGAATCACGTCAGATGCTGACTCCGTGAGGACAATCATCTCACAAGGCCACGTCAGCCGGTTTCGTGACGTTTTTTGTTTCTTCTTGGCAGCTTCACGCGATACAACTGTGCTGAAAGCAACTTTCTTGGAGAAGAAAGCGTCTTCGAAAGTTTGGAGATCCTGCCAGCACACATCCTCAGACGCACTGGCAAAAGCTTCGGTGGCCAGCCACAGCGCGAGGCCACTGGCTTCGTAAAGTCCAGATGATGTCAGGGACGCTTGGCAGTCATCTTTGCTCCACACAGCCTGACAAACGACAACGGTCAAACAATAAATGACATTGATCGACATGCGCCCGCCTTGTATCCGGTCAAATCCCCCATCTTGGCTTCTGCGTTGATGGCAAGCGGCGGTGTCTTGAACATCTGCTTGGCCTGCGGAAACTTCAGAGGGAGCTGGCTGCGGACCTCGGGCAGGCACGGCATGCAGCACTGTTAGCCGCGAGACGGGACACGGTATCAAGAACTCAGCGAAGGGCCCATGGCACGATGTTTGCCAGGGCTTCTTGAGCACTGGCCTGCTTCACATGGCGTGCCACACATCATCATCACACACGTCATACTGCTCCGAAAATGCTGAGCTCAGAACGGTTGGGTCGGTGGGCAAATCCGGCACTTTTGCCATTGAGCGCGAGTACAGAAGCCTGGGAACCTGGGAGCCGAGTAGCCTTCCACGGAACCGTTTGGAGTCTTGCGGTGCAGCGCAAGGCAATAAGACTGCTGCAGTGCAGGACATGCTGCAAACAAACACAAACTGACGTCGACAGCGGTCCTTTGTAGTCGTGGGCCCTGCCACAGTTTGTCGACGAGCGGCTTGAGCTTTACATGTCCATTTAAATCAAGTTGGCAGCAAAGTAAGGAAGCATCAAAATCCTACTATGCTGCTGATGAGTCATCTAAACATGACGACACCAAGCCGGCGCCACATGGACCTTGGAGCCTGGGAGCCTAGGAGCCTGGGAGACGCCTCAGCTGGGCATCAACGGCAGCGAGGGCATCCTGGTCGCGGCGGAGCTGCTTGTTGGAGACGTCCACCTGTTCCTTCAAGCGCCGTTTGTGCTCCACCAGCTTGGAGCGCTGAGCCTCAAGGAGAATGTCTGAGTGCTTCCTGGGGTTGCTCATGCTCACGATGACCATCTCGATCCCGGACCTGCGTACCTTCAAGTTGCCGGTGCGGATCCGCTCTGCCAGGTCATTGCCCTTGAGCATCCAGAAGTACCCCATCGGATGGAGAACCGGCGGTGACTGGTTGATGACGCCCTCGCAGCTGAACTCGAGCATGTCCATGTCGAGCTGCTTGAGGGCAAAAAAACCCAACGTGGCCGCTGCGTGCGTGGACGAAGAAACCGGGAACAGGGATGCACCGGGATCCGGAAGGAACGGATCCCCCTGCGCAGCGAACACGTGGTTCCGGGCCAAGAAGTTCACGAGGGCAGATGTGTCCTCCTTGCTAATGTCGAAGCCGCCGCCGCCGCCGCCTTCCTCCGACTTGACCGCCGTGTAGCACATGAAGCCCAAACCCCCGCCAAGGTCGGGCCCGGGTGCAAGGGTCTGCCAGGCGCGGCTGGTCGTGGCCTGCACCATGACGTGCCTTGATCGGACGCAATACCCTGGACCCCTAAACCCCTAAACCCCTGAACCCTTGAACCCCTGAACCTCTGAACCCCTGAGCCTATAATTAATATAAAATTAAATAACAATAAATGAAAAGACTTCCTGGCGTCCGATGTACTCGAATTCAAGGCTCCAGTTCGCCTCGTCGTGGAAAGGCAGCTCCTGGCAAGGATCCGAGAACAGCGGAACATAGTAGCCGCCATCCTCCACCACAATGTCTCTTGCAGAGCACGCTTCGGCCAGATTTTTCTTGGTGAACAGTGTGAGAACCACGAACTGGGTCTCCCCAATGGCTTCTGTCAGCTGGCGGCGCGATGAGCGCAGCTTCGCCTTCACAGGCTTGTCTGCAGCAGACGGGGCCGCCCCCAACTTGCGCATGGCTTCCTTGCGCTGCCATGTGATGGCGTCCAGTTTCGTCGCCAGAAACAAGGCACGGAAGCCGATCTCCGGTGACTCGTAATAGGAATCCTTCTCAAACTCGGAAGCCGCCTCCACACTCTTCTCGTAGTCACTTGCCCTCAGCGCACAGTAGCCGAGACGCGACCAAGATCTCTGAGACTGAGTCTCTATCACTGGGTTCTCCTCCGGCTCGGCGATGATGGTGGGTGCCATATCTGCGGCGGCTGCTTTAGGATCGGCTGCGGCCATTTTCGCAGGCGGCATTGGGACCTAGTAGCCTATGTGAGCCAGGGAGCCTTGGAGCCTGTTGCCGCAGAAGCCTCGTATCAGATGCTGATAGTGACATGGCAAGACTGACACAACACACTGTCGCATGCAACTGTCATGTTCTGACAACTCAGCCACACAGCCAACCATGACTGAAATGAAACGACTTTGGGCCTGCCCCTCGACGTCCAGCTTGTCGACGACAACAGCCTCAGACAATGCAGTGACAAGTGACATGTGCATTGAAGGGTCATTTGCGTGCGTTGAAGGGTCATTCGTGTGCATTGAAGGGTGACAGGTGCTTCTTTCATCATTAAGGCACTGCTAACGTGACCCTTGGATGCACTCAAAACACCCTTGGATGCATGGAACAAGAGCTGCCGGGACCCTTGGATGCATCCAAAACACCCTTGGATGTAGCGCCGCGGCGATTGGCGCGAATCCTGCCTGTATTGAAATGAAAGAGGAAGGCTATTGCAAGGGACAAATGGAACGTCAATACACCAGGGATTGGCACCAATCCATGGTGTATTGCATCCTACCATTGTCCTGCAATTAAACAACTGCAGGGGAAGTGAATTGCAAGGCCGTTTTGTCCTGCCAATACGCCCCGGATTGGCACCAATCTGCAGTGTATTGAGCAGGGGCTTGCAACAGGCTCTGTTGCAGGCACCTGCTGCCCCAGACAAGGTTAACCCTGCCTTGCGACACAGGCCCCCTGTACATTCCTGTGCGAACGACTAGACTTAAAATGATTCGACCCCAGGAAAATTCCTGCCTGCGAACCTGGGAGCCAAGGAGCCAAGGAGCCAAAGAGCACTGTCATTAACTGCTGCAGTACAGGACTATGACGCACGAACTTTCTTGGGTTTCTTGGGGGGCAAATGCCTCATCTGTACACCAGCACCGGACAATGTCCGCTTCTGGGACAACCCGCGGACGGTGCGGAGGAAATTCCAGATATCGGCCTCTCCATTGATCTTGTAGGTGGTGCGCCTCTTGGTAGCAAATTGAGTGGGCAGTGGTGTGCCGATAGCAACACGCCACTTCGACTGGGGCAACTTCTCACAGAATCGCAGGGCCTCGACGATGGCACGGGTCCTGACTGATTGAACTTAAATGAACCCAAACCCAACCCTAGACAATAAACCCTTCAACCCGAAACCCTTGAACCTCAGTGTCTGTGCCACCGAGCAACAGTTGACAGCTCTTGGCGATCTCAAGGCCGACCAGCCTCGAAGTTGCAGCTGTGTTGAAGGACAAGAACGACTTCTCAGCATCAATTGTCGGATTGTCCAAGTATGCCAGAATCGCCTCCCTGGAGGCAAGCACTTTGCCACAGCCGTACGCAATGATCAAGGCAGGAACCTGGGATGAAACACGTCAACGTGTACCAGCAGTGACGATCTAAGCCTGGCATCATCCGACTTTTAAACATTTTAATTAAAAGCTTGGGACCAGTCGGTCGCTGCGGACCGTCTCCACATCGGACAGTTGTTCGAGGACCAGGATATCGGCGGATTCATACTCGTACGGTCCAAGAATCTGGAAATGCTTGTTGCCTTGCAGCGACTTGCTGTCCGTGTAGCGACGATAGACCGGACATAGCTTCAGAGCTCGTTTGCGGAGGATGCTTTGCAAGACGGATGACCGATCCTTCTCGTGGCCGTGCTGCACCATGCGCAAACCGCCAAGCCGTGCCGCCGTTGTTGTGTAAGCAATCTTGCCAGAGGATCGTCTCCGCGCTTCCTCTTGGTGACCTTGGCTGGATGACAATGACAATGTGTATGACACTTCAAATGACTTAGCACGGAAAGCAACCGTTGTGCTGCTGAGTCACCGTCATATTTCTGCTGTGTGCGTGCACGGAAATTCTCCAAATGCTTGAGGGCATCTGGTGTGGGGCGGGCGAAAGCCCAACGTGTGCCAGCAACGCTGTTCTGGGCAGAGGCAGACGCTGCCGGCAAAGGCAGGCTCAAGCCCGGCACGAAAGAGGCCGGCTTCCACGACCTGCCTTTCGAAGCAGCTGCCTCTGCTCTCTTCGCTGCCTCGGCGGCGGCTGCTTCACGGCCTCTGACAATTGCAGCCAGAGTTCCAGAACGTGCCTGGCGTGGCTTGCTGGGCCCCTGCTTTCGTTCTTTGTTGTAGGTCATGCGGAACCGACGCCCAAAGTGACGAATCCACAGTTCACCACAAAGAACCCCGAAGTCAGTTGGGGTCAGCACGGCACCTTCGCTCTCCGGCTTCCGGAAAAATTCTTCCTCTCGCTGGGGACCTTCAACTGCCACCTCGAGGATGGAGGCAATGGTTGAGCCATTTGGAGTGAGGGGTCCGGAATGCGCCTCCAGCTGTGTGAGCAAGTGTCCCAAATCCCTTTCCAGCGTGGTCGTGTTGATCTTCAAGGACAAGAAGAAAGCAATGAGGGCATGACAATCCTCTGTCCATGGAAGTTTGTGTGCATGCCGTGCACGCCACGCTGGCCGAAGCAACCAAGACCACGCATGTTTGTTCCCGAAGCCTGGGTCCTTTGACTTAGCTGCTTCTAGAAGAGGATGCAATTTGCGAGCAAATCGTCCAAACAGCACGGCTGTACCGTGCGAAAGCTTGAGCATATCACAGAGCTTGCGTGTAGAGTCCACTAGCTCCTGTTGTCGGTTCGTCTCCTGCCACAGCCGAAGGTTGAATACCTGCAGAGCCACGGCGATCTCATCCTCCGTCAGATCTACTCGCAAACGCTCCAGCATCGCCTCGACCACGTGCGCCATAGTTCCCATGATCTGCCTTACATCAGAAATGCCGGCCTTCGTGCACAGGTAGTGGACTCTGTTGCCATAGAAGATCCTAGGTTTGCCACGGCGGGCATACCAGCGAAGCCTACTGGAACACAACCGCTATGATAAGGGCAAAACGGTGAGGGGTAACGGCCTGCGGGGGAAGGACAGCCCTTACGCGAACTTCGTTTTAAGCAAACGGCTGCCGCGAACTTCGTAGAAGGTCCGGGGGTTCGTAGTGGGTTCGTGGGATTCTGTGTCTTCGGCAACAGCTGTGGGTAATGTGAGGATTGTGAAGCAGCAGGGGGGCTGGGGGGACAACGTGATTCTGGAGAACTTTGTTTGTAGTAATCAATCAAATGCATCTACTTTTTCAAAGGAAGCTTTTCTATGGCTCCAACAGAGAAACAAAAATAAATTGTATTAGCAGGAATCAAGAAATCAAAAACACCACTGCAAAACCTGGGTGTATCTTTAAATTACCACCGCAGCCTTTTGGACATGAAATGACATGGACACAGCAGGGGGAGCAGGCAGGGTGTTTCATTTTGATTGGCAGTCAGGATATTCGGAAACTATCCTTCCAATTGGTAGAACATATCTAGTAAAGGTTCACATAGACGTTTGCTCGACAAGTATGAATCATTCTTAGTGGATTCCACAAATAGAATTCAATTAAACCGAATCGAAGGCGAAGCCGAAGTCGTCGCCAGGAGAGAGACCAAGACGCCGGGAGATCCATCAACCTGGGCAGCTGTCATGACACGGTTGTCTGAACAAGAAAAGAATCGGCGAGGCAACTTCCTGCAGTTAACATCCTTCCGACATGAGCGAAACTGTGATTGAGTTGCGGGCTGAGAAGTCCCGGTTTCGGCATAGCCTGGCAAGCAGCAACAATGAGAAACAACAGGCTTGAGCGATCAACCAAATTTGCCGCACAGTCAGCCGAGACAGCAGTATTTTTTCATGCCTTGAGGCGGCTTCAGAGAGATTTTCACAGTCAGCCTACCGCCAGCCATGCACTTGCATCCCCATGTTCGACAATGGCAAGGCCTTCAGTGGAACGACGATTTGCATCCTACTACTACATGTTATGAAAACATGAGTATGTATGTGTACATCACACGACCAAGGCCACAGCGAATGACATGGAGAATTCAGTGTCCGGGCTGGCCCCAGCGGCGACATGCCATCCGAGATCATGAAAATCTGAAGCTGTGAATGAGATTTTCACAGTCAGCCTACCGCCAGCGATGCACTTGATCCCCATGTTCGATAATGATGGCAAGGCCTTTAGTGGAAGGACGATTTGCATCCTACGACTATATGTTAGGTATACATGAGTATGTGTACAGTACACGACCAAGGCCACTGCGAATGACATGGAGAATTCAGTGTCCGGGCTGGCCCCAGCGGCGACATGCCATCCGAGCTCATCAAAATCTGAAGCTGTGAGTTAGGCTACCGCCAGCGATGCACTTGCATCCCCATGTTCGATGATGGCAAGACCTTTAGTCGAAGGACGATTTGCATCCTACTACTAACATGAGTATGTAAACAGTATACGACCAAGGCCACAGCGAATGACATGGAGAATTCAGTGTCCGGGCTGGCCCCAGCGGCGACATGCCATCCGAGCTCATGAAAATCTGAAGCTGTGAGTGAGGCTACCGCCAGCGATGCACTTGCATCCCCATGTTCGATGATGGCAAGGCCTTTAGTGGAAGGACGATTTGCACCCTACTACTAAGATGAGGATGTATACAGTACACGACCAAGGCCACTGCGAATGACATGGAGAATTCAGTGACCGGGCTGGCCCCAGCGGCGACATGCCATCCGAGCTCATCAAAATCTGAAGCTGTGAGTTAGGCTACCGCCAGCGATGCACTTGCATCCCCATGTTCGATGATGGCAAGGCCTTTAGTCGAAGGACGATTTGCATCCTACTACTGACTAACATGAGTATGTGTACAGTACACGACCAAGGCCACAGCGAATGACATGGGGACTTCAGTGTCCGGGCTGGCCCCAGCAGACAATCTCTCATCAGGCTAGAGAGTCACTGCAAAAACAACGGCCTTTGTCGAATACGACGTGTTGCAGTAGTACATCACCACTAGTCTAGTAGTAGTAGTACTACTACTACTACTACTACTACCACTACCACTACTACTACTAGTAGTACTACTACTACTACTACAACTACTACTACCTTTAGGACTACTAGTACTAGTCGTACGAGTGCTAATACTACAACGACTACTAGTACTACTACTACTACTACTACTACTACTACTACTACTACTACTACTACTACTACTAGTACTACTACTAGTACTACCACTAGTACTACTAGGACTACTACTACTAGTACTACTACTGCTACTAGTACTACTACTACTACTACTACTACTACTACTACTACTACTACTACTACTACTACTACTACTACTAGGACTAGTACTACTACTAGTACTACTACTACTACTAGGACTAGTACTACTACTACGACAGTACTACTACAAGTACTAGTACGGCTAGTCGTACTACTAGGTACTAATAAAGTAATAATGATTATACTCGGACTCGTGGCAGTGAGTATTGGTGAGAATTAGGACATGAGCGAATCCAAGACGAAGGCCATTGTCTTTGCGAAGACCAGGACCACGAAGACGACCGGCTCAGCGCTTGCGCTTGCCGGACGAAGGCGGCGGGCTCACCGGGTCCTTGCCCGAGCGCCCGGACCCGGGAGTCTTCGGGTCGGAGCGAGCCTTCCTCTTCGGCGTAGCCGGCGGGGGCTGCTGCTCGGCCTCCTTGGGCTTCGAAGGCGAAGTCGAAGACGAGCCTGATGGAACCGCCTCGAAGAAGAGGGGCCTCTCAGGACCCGCCTCGGCCCCATTGTGCTCCATGACGTGGGTCATGGGGATGCTGATGCAGCCCTTCACGAAGGCCGTGAAGAAGAGGTGGGGGCCCTTCATCGGGAACCCGCGGATCTCCTTCGGAAGCCGAAGGCGAATGTCCGTCTTCAGGTACCGCACGACCCCGAACGTCGACTGGTCCCCGTCATCGGCGGCATGCTCAAAGTTCCAGTACTTGTAGAGCGGATGGGCGACGAAGTCCTGCAAGAAGCTTCAGGCCGGCCAAAAAAAACAATCCAGTACATAATTAATTAATGTAAGGCTGATATATAGGTATTTTAAGTACCTATTTAGACCAGAACATCCCCGTCCTCCCAGGTCTCGCATACCGGCTCCGAAGACGAAGACCAAGACTTGAGAGGACTGTCCGACTCCTCGCTTCTGGTCTTGCACCACTGGAGCAGCTGGCTCTTCTGCTTGCTGGGCAAGGCGCTGCGCAGATCCACATGGAGGACGAAGGCGACGACCTCCGTGACGTCGAACTTGGAAATCTTCTGCCCCTTCTTCAGCATCTTCTCTATGAAGGAGGCAACTGCTGGCGTCACCAAGGCGAGGATTTCCAAGGCCACCGGGACGGTCAGGAGTCGGAACTTGTTCATGTAGCTCGGCAACCTTGTGTCTGCATCGGCGTCCGTCAGGGCATTCTTCTGGTCCAAGGCGTCATAGGAACCGAGCATGATCGAGCGGTGGATGTGTTCGAATCCCCTTGGGTGCGACTCGCACCACTCCACGATCTGTTCCATCATGATGGCCTGGTTAGCCTTGTCGCTGGACAACACCTGTTTTTGTTCCCTCCTCACAGCCTCACTTTTCTTCTCGGCAAGGCGCTGTTTCTTGCTGGCCCCATCCGCCGCCGCCGCGGTCTTCTTACCAGCTGCCTTGGGCGCCATTGCGAAAGAAGGCGAGAGAAGATGGAGGGAGAGAGCTTGCTCGAAGGCGAATCGAAGCCGAAAAAGCTGCTTTTTCGTTGGAGCATGCACACTCTGAACGGCATGAGTCTTGAGTGTCACTGACTTTGCACAAGAGAAGGGTCGCGATACAAGCGAGGCTGGGTGGACCTTGCGAAGGCGAAGTCCCAGTTGTCACCAGGGCTTGGCAACCTGCGAATGTGTGTAGTCGGAATGCTGTCACTGATAGAAACCCGTAACGCTGTAGATTCCCTGCCCGCTCCGCCCCGGAACCAGAAGTGTATAATCCTTACATGATGACAGAATCAGCAGCAGGACGACGTGGTCAAGCAGTCCGAATCGGGCGAATCGTTTGGATTTGAATGTTAAATTCAGGCTGTCCGGTTTACGGTTCCTGAAAAAGTTTGGGGTGTTTAGTGTGGAAGGTGCTCTACGCCCTCGGTGTTGCTCGGACATGTGGGGTTTTCGGGCTTAACAGCTGAAGTCTAATCAGGGTTTGAAGTCGAGGGAATGGGCATCTGACTTGTTGACGGTCTGGGGTTCCCTTTGGTTCGGGCAAGTTCAAGTTTAAATAAAATATTGATGTCTTAGGATCAGAGGCTTCGTTAATTAATCAAAGTAATCAAAACAAAGCAGAATCTTCCGGCCTTGACGGATAACACAATCTAAACCTGACCGACAGGAAGAAAACTAATTGTCGCCTGAGCTCCAAGTTAAGTTGCATTGTATAATAAACTCTTTCCTTCCTTTCCCCATCAATGGACACTCGAAGACCTTGCTGTGCAGCAGCGGGAGGCGCAAGGGGCTTTTGGCACGACTGACGAGTAGAATAGGCGTTGACACCCAAGAGTGCTACAGTAGACGTAAAGGTAGAGGCAAGTGAGGGAATTGAAAAGAGACATGAACGAATACAGTATCGACTGTTTATTGCTTTGCAATCCTAAAATTTTGTATAGCTCAACCCAAATAACAGCCCTAGTTTGTCAACAATTAAAACAACCCTGAGTCAATCGAGGTTTCAGTCTTTAGGGTTGAGGGTCGTAAATTACACTTCCAACAGTCACGCCCAAACGATGCCTGATGTGCCTTGTCGTGGTCGTTCTGAAGTACGTGAGGACAGGATCGGCCTTGAGTCGGGGGGGGACGAATCCCTGATTCTGATCGTCTTCACCACAACGAATTAGGAAATACCTGAAAAAGGTACTCCTGAGAGTCTGACCCCTGAAGTTTTAAAAGACCAAACTCTGATCTGAAAGCCTATTGAGTAAATGTCATTAAAATAGGGATCCTTGGCTTGACTACAGGATCTTAGCAAAAGTGGTTGTACTGTGCTGGACTGCATGCAGTCCAAGGACGGACGGAGGGGAGTTCTGAACAAATCTAGCAGAAGTCAGTGTCTGTCTTGGTTCTCTCAGACCAGGCATGTCAATAACAATGGGCAGCCGAGTGCGCGAAGCCCTGACAAGGCCGAGAAGAAAAGTTTATCCCAGGGTCCCAAGAGCAATCAATCTTGGGACCCTGAGAGTCGGTGGCCAAGAGCTCTCCTGCGCACAGCGGCAGCAAGTCGCAGGACGATTTAAAAGGCTGATGGGTTTGAGTGTAGCTGTCGGGAGAAGAAATAATTTTGGCTGGTGGTTTTTCGCTGATTAGTTAAGGTTTTTTTTTTGTCCCCCATCTCAGAAGGAGGCAAGTGCTGGTGTCACCAAGGCGAGGATATCCAAGGCCACCGCGACAGTTCGAACTTGTTCGTCATTGGAGTGGATTCATGTCGCTCGGCAGCCTCGTCTCCGAATCGCCGTTGGCCAGGGCATTCTGGTGGTCGAGTCGAGGGCGTCATAGGACCCCGAAACGTCATGGACCGTATGAACGTCGTCGAAGCCATGCGAAGGCCATGAGACGACGATGTGGTCCATCATGTGATCGTCTGAGATGAGGACTTGACTTTGACTGTTTGCCCAGTGCAAGTGCCGATTGTTTTGGTTCCGCCTGCCGCTGCAGCCTTCTTACCAGCCTTCGAGCCATCGCAAAACCAACCCAGGAAGTGGGTCGAAGTTGAAGCGTCTGTTGAAGGCGAAGACTCGAATCTCTCTAGCCATCGGTCGAAGGCAAAGAGTAAGACGCGAGTCGAAGCCCCGAAGCCTTCAGTTCAAGGCGAAGACTAAGACGCGAGTCGAAGCCTCCAAGCCTTCAGATTCGAAGGCGAAGACTAAGACGCGATGATTCGAAGCCCCGAAGGCCTGAGTCGAAGGCGAAGTCGCGACTCCCGCTAGACCTCGGGCGGAAACTCAAACGGGCAAGTCTCGCCAGGATTCAGTTGCAGGTAGCGTCTCCAGCTCATGTGCAGTAGCTTGTAGCAGCACCTGCTATCTGCTCCGCTGGGACCCCAAGACCTGGAGGCGCTCCATCGGTGCTGCCTCTGGAACACTCTCCAGCACTTGTTGAACTGATCCTTGTAGCCTCTGTAAAAAGGCGGCAGCAATTGCTGCAAGTCCTCGACGCTCCAGGCAGCATTGGACTCGAATCGGACCTTTTTGCGCCTCGTCGAAGACGACGAAGACGCAGCCGATTTCGAAGCCGATCCCGAAGTCGAACGAATGCGCTTGCGAATCCTCGCCACAGCTCTGGTCAGCATCGCCGCTTCGACAGCCTGGCTTTGACGTGTCCGCTGCGCAGCCTCCACGTCCTTTTGAGCATCCTTCCCGAGGACATCGTCCAGTATGTCTGAAGCCAGAATCTCGTCGAGCTCCTCATTCGCAGATGGACAGCGCCAGTGGATGTTCCGCTCCAGAATGCTGGCAACTTCTTCCGGGCTGCAGTTCATGCCCTTTTCCACTGCGGCCTCCAAGGCGAAGCCAAAGTCGTCTTCGCGCCAATCCGTCTCCGCCTCTGCCAAGCCGAACTCATCCTGTCGACAGTTTCATTAATTAATTTACGAAGCAATGAGAGAGTGTGACAAAAATTTCAAAAAGGTATTGTTAGCCAAGCCGGTTAGTCCTGGAGGAGCAGCTTGACGTAGAAGCTGCTGATGTCCCAGTAGGCATGAGCAGCAGCATGCTTCAGCAAGGCGACAGGATTCTTGGCACGCTCGCGCCACATCCCAGGAAGGTGTGGGACCTGCAACTCTGCAGGTTTCTTTTTGTTGCCGCTGCCTTTCTGCAGAATCCCTGCGTGCAAAGGCGACACGATCGTCGTTTGCAGGACCTGCCAGTCGGCAAACTTCTCCACAACCTTCCAGTGCAGATGCCCCCGTGTCAACGGCTTTGGCAAGGTGTAGCACACACTCTTGTCCGCAGCCTCGACTTTCTGCACGGAAATGCAAAGGGCCGCCGCACAGGTGGGCCAGGGACCAAGGCTGAAGAAGACCAAGTCCGGGCATCTCCTGTCCTTCACAACCAGCCCACGCTGGAGGAAGCGGGTCCGCCAGGTGTGGACGAGGTCCTGCAGCCGCCCCTCCTTGTGGAACCGCACCATGAGTGCTGACTCTGCAGGGATGGCGGAGGCACGCAAAGGCGAAAGCGAAGGCCATGTTTTGCGATTCAGGATTGTCCGCAGATCCTCCGTCGAAGGCGAAAGCTTTCGAGTGTGGAAGAAAGTCGAAGGCACTGTCCCGACTGAGACCTTTTGGGGGTTATTAAACAAAAGACTGAGGAGAAGCTATTTGATTCAAATTACGGAGGACTTTACTGAATTGGATTTTCCGTTCAATGCTTCAGGGGCGAACATTGATTCTCCAAATCCCCTACCTCGGCATCATCCGGCTCGATCTCTTGGTAGCCGAAGGACCCCAGGATGTTGTCGCCTGTTAGCTTCGCCCAGCCATCTATGGACGGCATTGCGTGACTCAAGTTCTGGCCTTGTTCATGCTGTCGCATCGCACGGCATCCTTCTTCGTTGAAGGTAAAGGCTAAGTTTGACCAGAGATCCGTCATGACCGTCCGCAGCATCGGTGTGGCGCTGCCATTGTTCTGGCGAATGTCCTGGAGCACATCTTTCACAAGCCGGTGCTGCATGGGGGAGGTCTGGCAGGCAGATTTGCACCACTTCGTTCGAATGCCTTGAGCAGTCTCAAAAGCCTTTGCCTGATCTTCGAGTTCCACGCACACTGTTTGGATGGCCGACGTGTCGTTGCCGGTCAGCAAGACGAGCTTGTGCGGGAAGTCGAAGAAGGCCATGCTGGTCAGGCACTTCTGGTAGCTTGCGCAGAAGAACATGTCGCAGAGCTGGCCGAAAAGCATGTCCTGTTGACTGACAAGGGGGTGCTCCTCGCTCAACTTGTTGTAGAACATGGAGCCGGCGCAATCTTCATGCGTTAGAAGGCCAAGGCGACGATGAAGATCGGCATCGAAAATGGCGTCGTGCATTTCATGGCGTCGTGCATTTCAGAGACAACGGAAATCCAGTCTCCCAAGGCGAACGAACGCCACATGGCCAAAGCGCCTTGCCTTCCCCCGACTTCTTTACGCAAAGTGTTCAACTGTCTGGACAGAGGAAAAGTGATTGCATGCCAGCTGTTCAAGGCGGTCATGAGGTCCAAGTCCATGAGAAGCAGACAGACCACGTGGAACTTGTTCTTGCACCTGTTGTACAAGGCAGTGGTCGCGGCCTTGGCTTCCTTCATGGTCTTGGAGCCTTCCTTCTCCGCCTTGGCCGTTGCAGAGGCGGCGGCCGCCGCTTCCGCGACACCGAAGGCGAAGTCGACACCCGAAGACGACCCTTTCAAAATGCCAGCTCGCAGGCAGTAAGACTGCATGAGCAGCAGCAGCCCGCTCTCGTCTCGGCGGCTCCGCCATGCGGAGTGAAACTCGTCCCAGCGTGAGAAGTTGCCGCTGCCGGTGTACGACCGGAGGAAGCGAGCTTCCTCAAGCATCTTGAGAAGAGCCTTCGGACTGCACTCTTCCGCACTCAAGCCCTTCTCCCGGGCCACCCGGGGTGCGATGGCTTTCAGCAGGACCTCCCCAGCGCCGTCCTGAGCCAAGGCCAGGGTCTTCGCGAAGTCGAAGGCCTCTTCTTGGAGGACGCGAAACCACTTGGCGCCTTTGTAGGGCCCCCTGCAATAAGAAAGTATGGCTTGTGCCATTTTCATCTTGCTTCGCATGCCTGCAAGGTTCGTGGCATTTTCAAACTCCCTGTGCAGTTGATGCCGCACGTCGTACAGAAACAGCCCGCGACACCCGAGTTCGTAAAGAAGAAACCATCGGGCTGACTCTTGCTCGGAGCCGTGGTCCGATGTGATAGAAAGAATGGGTTTGTGCCGCAAGTCCTCTGCCTCCTGACCTTCGCCTTCTTTTGGCAGGAAAGCCTGCAAGCCGGAATCATCATGCATGATTCGAAGACAATGGTCGAAGGCGAGCAAAGAGTCGTAGGCAGCAGCACGTTCAGGTGGACCTTTGTATTTCTTGAAGGCGACGTCGCTGTCGTTCGTTCTGTCACTGGCTTCTCTGCTTTGCTCGCCACCTGAAATGATTTGCTGATGTTAGACTCAAACAGACGAAAGAGAAGAGCAAAGAAAGGTAGGCATTTTCCAAGAACTCACTCAAGCCAATTCCTGATGAATTAATCCACGCCAAGGCACGCAGGAAGGCCAAGGCGACCCGATCCAAGGCGACTGCGTCGTCAGGGGCTGCGGTTGTACCCGCCAAGCGGTAACCACTGTCTTGGTGCACCTGCAACGACATTTCTTCAAGTAGTCTAAGTAGTCAGTCAATCTAAGGAAACGTCTTATAATAACGGCTACAACTAATGATGGTTCTCACCTGGAGCTTTGAATTAGTTATTTTAAGCATAGATCAGGCCTGCGGCGGACCCCAGGCCGCTTGCCCAGAGGTCAGGTGCTGCAAGATGTAAGTGGTCCGCTTTCGCCCCCCGACGCGACTGGCATCGAAGGCCACGCCGAGCCGCTTGGCGCTTTGCAGATGGCGTCGGGCTGCCTGCCAGTATAATGCCCTTTCCCTGTGCCTGTCCTTTCTCGTCACCAACACTTTCACCTTGGCCTTCATCTGGCGAAGCTTGGCTTTTTGACGAGTGGTCAGCTTCAGGGGGGTCTTCGAAGACGAAGTCGACTTCGAAGACGAAGGGGTCGATTTCGAAGGCTTCGAAGACGAAGACTTCGAAGCCTGCTCCTGGCCGCGCAGAAACCTGACGTTGCGGACTCTCTGTGCCATGTCCCTCGAGGTCTTTGAGCCCAGGCCCTGTTCCAATTGCTGTTCGTCGATCTCATTGTCCTGCATAAAAGCGTCTGGCAGGAAGTCGAGGGCGATCTCGACCCCAGCAGCAATGGCAAGAAGGATCTGCCGCAGCAGGTCATGGTGCCTTTCGACAAGGCGAAGGCTAATCAGAACATCGCACAGTCTTTGTTTCTCTTCCTTGAACTGCTTCTTGAAAGGGCTCCTCTTGCCTGCCAGGCATTGCCGCCATGACTGAGACCCAAGCAGTTCCCGAAGGTCGACCTGGGCATCTGCATCCAAGGCGAAGTCGAAGTCCACTCCCTCTACCGACACCGTGCATGCCCAAGGCGACAGGAATTTCAGCAGCTTATGCAAATAATCTCTGGAGGAAATTCTTTGCTCCTCTGTCTTTCCTGACACAGCAGAACTCAACAGCACCAGCAGCATCATCTGAGTGGAGCCCGCCACCTGGTGTACCCTGGAATCCGGCGAAGACGACTTCTCCTGGCTGCCCAGAGGCCAGAGAAAGTGCTGCTCGGACTCCAGGATCTTCTTGCCCATCTCGGTCCATGACCGTTTTGCGGCCTTGCTCACATCCGCCGGCTGTAACCTGCAAAAGCAGGACATAGACCAAAAGTAGCGGCAGCCGTGCTCGGGTCTAGGCAGCTGGTACTGCACCAGCCACAACTTTCCTTCTGGCTGAGGAATTTCCTTGGATTTGCACCGACGGGTACTAATATAATATATGGTCTGGGAACTTAGTCGCACTGGTACTACTTCTAGTAAAAGTACTACTAGTCCTAGTACTAGTAGTAGTCCTAGTAATACTAGTACTAGTACTATTACTTCCTAGTACTACTACTAGCAGCAGTTGTTGTTTTTTCTTGTTGTAGGTATTATTAATAGTTAGTGGCACTTCTAGTAGTACTTTTAGTAATAATAATAATAGTTGTACTAGTAAGTACTACTAGTACTAGTTCTAGTACTAGTACTACTACCTACTTTACTACTACTACTACTAGTACTACTACTACTACTACTGACTACTACTACTACTACTACTACTACTACTACTACTACTACTACTACTACTAGTTACTACTACTACTACTACTACTACTACTACTACTACTACTACTACTACTACTACTACTACTACTAAAGGGCTCCCTGTGTTGCCTTTCTAAAGATCGCTAGGTAATTAAAAATTTCAAGCAGGTTTCTGTGGAATTCTCCTCCCTGGTTCTGTCTCTCTGTATCTGAGACCTTCTCTCCCTCTCCTCGCCTCCCCTGGTGTCACGGTCTCTCTCTCTCTCACTGTGTGGCTCTCTCTCTTTTCTCTCTCTTTCCCTCTCTTTCTCTCTCGTTGTCTCTCTTGAGGCCTGAGGTAGTTGATTTTTTGAAACAAGTAGGTTTCTGTGGATTCATTCTCCCTGGTTCTGTCCTTCTGTCTCCTGCTGTCTCTCTCCTGGCCTCCCCTCCCGACACCCCGCCAACGGTGTCACGCTGTCTCTCTCACTCTGTGGCTCTGTCTCTCTCTCTCTCTCTTTCTCTCTTTCCTTCTCTTTGTCTCTCTTGCGGCCTCCCCTGCAATCTGAAGGCACTGTGCAACCCTCGCCCAGTTCCACCCCAAGTGGGCGCCAAGGCACTGGGCTGTCCCCGCTCGGCAAGCAAGCACCCCTACGTGACCGCCGGCCGCACGGTCAGGGGGAGAGGGTTACCGAACGGGTGAGCACAGGATCCTGCCCAGCAGACGCATTAGCCCATGTGCTCTGCTGTCATCCACCGAAGTGGGTTGGCCAGAAGCAGGAACGTATGGCACTTCAGTCCCGACACCCGGCCAACGGTGTCTCGCATGTTCTGCGTGGGTAAGGACAACGACAAAGCAAGCAAGGTCAAGCTCATGCCAAGAACAAACATGCCATGCCAATGGACAAGTCAACGAAAGTCTCTCTCGCTCTCTCTCTCTCCCTCTCTCTCTCTCTCTCTCTCTCTCTCTCTCTCTCTCTCTCTCTCTCTCTTTCCATCTCCGTAGCTCTGTCGCTGTCTGTCTATGTCGCTCTCTTGCTTGCAATCGTGCTGTTTGTCTCTCCGTCCATAGTAGCTCCTCGTTGGGATTGCCTTATAGGATCTTTAATAGGAACCACAAAAAGAAAGCACTATGGGGCCTTATGGCCTTGTCAGTCTTAGAGCAACAAGGCGATCTCTTGCGAAATATCCCCGACACGAAGGGTCCTCTCACCGTCTTATCTCTTGTAGTCATGCTGTCCTGTGGCTACTACTAGTCCTGTGGCTAGTACTACTACTACTACTACTACTACTACTCCTACTACTACTACTACTACTACTACTACTACTACGACTACTACTATTACTACTAGTACTACCACGCTAGTAGCAGTACTAGAAGTAGGTGTAGTAGTAGTAATTTTTGGCTCCCGCTTGGCATGTCCGAAGACCCGCATGGCAGGTTAGACGTCGGCTTGAGGGCGAAAGGGGACACAGCATGCCACCCTTTGAGGCTTTCAGGCGACCTCTTGCGACTGTCACACATTAACCTCAACCCACACCCCTCACACTACAACATCATAGTAGTAATAATAGTTTCTAAAACTGCAAATTAAACCATGCGCAAGCAGCACAAGCCAAGGTCACTCAACACAGCCATGTCATGTCACAACAACGAGCGGCCTCCCTGACTTGTTCGGACTGTCTGGAGTCTGGCCTGGCCAAACCAGCTAAACCAGTTTTGCCCCAGCACGGCGCATTAGCCCATATGCCCGGCTGTCATCTACCCCCCTGCCGTGGGGGAGGTTGGCCTCAAGGCAAAGCCGAACGCCTCACACCCGGCCAATGGTGTGGGGAGCAACCCAGATGATGGGGCAGGGGTTGACTCCCCAGGTAAGGCGACCAAGACGAAGGCTAGTCAATGTACCAGGGGACACTTGACTCCCCAGGTAAGGCAAAGAAGACGAACGCCACTCAAGCAGAGCAATCATGAATTGTGACAATCAAGTGGCCTACCAATGCCTCCCAGGATCCGGTACTGACGGCTGGTCTGCCTACCCACGCCCCCGCAGGCGCATTAGCGCATCGCCCTGCGACAGCCCGGCGCAAGGCTGTTTGGCCCTGGGGCGTGGGTTGCAGGACATTCCAAGCCGAGACTCAGACCGCATTCCCTTTGCCTGGGCCCCACACCCGGCCAGCGGTGCGCACGCCCTCTGTTACTGAAGCGCCAAGAGGACGTTTTGGTAGGGCGGCAAAGCATTCCATGAAGTCAAGCAAGACTGGATCACAGAAGCTCCTGTTGCGTAGTAGTAGTAGTACTAGTAGTAGTAATAGTAGTAGTAGTAGTAGTAGTAGTAGTAGTAGTAGTAGTAGTAGTACTAGTAGTAGTACTAGTACTAGTACTAGTAATAGCAGTAGTAGTAAGAGTAGTAGTAGTAGTAGTAGTAGAAGTAGTAGTAGTAGTAGTAGTAGTACTAGTCGTACTCGTAGTAGTAGCACTAGCAGTAGCAGTACTAGCACTACTACTAGTACTAGTACTAGTAGTAGTTGTTGTTGTGTCGTACTAGTACTAGTACTAGTAGTAGTAGTAGTACTACTAGTAACAGTAGTAGTAGTAGTAGTAGTAGTAGTAGTAGTAGTAGTAGTAGTAGTAGTAGTAGTAGTAGTAGTAGTAGTAGTAGTAGTACTAGTACTAGTCCTAGTAAAGTACTAGTAGTACGAAAAACGTGTTGTTGCAGAACTGATGAGCCGCTCAGAGCCTGTACAACTCTAGAGTACTGTTGCTTGAGCTCATGTCAAACCCACTTGCTCAGACGCTTGACCAGATGCTGCCGAGAGGCCCCCCCGGCTCGCGGATGCAGTATGAGCCGCTTCTTCAGGAAATCTGCAAGCCAGACGATGGTGTTCCCGTTCTCACCAGTTTTGATGACGAACTCTTTTTCGCTCTCTGTGACAGACCACAGAGCCCACGAAAAGATTTTGTCTAGCCACCGCTTGTCACCGTTCCTGAGCCTCACAAATGCACGGTCCTCGTGAACATGAATGTCACGGAAGTCGAAGACGACATGTCGCTCACCGGTTTTTTTGTGAACCAGGAGCCCCCGGCCCTGGTTATTCTCAGCAACTTGGAACAAACCTCTCTCAGAGATTTTGCGACATCCGGGGTCGAGTCGAGGATCCGGTGGAGCTTCGGCAGCCATGGGCGGAAGTCCAAGGCCAAGTTCCGGTTTAACCGGAATCTGAAGATGCAGGGAAGTCTGAAAGCTAATCGGTAACGCCTTCGAAGGCGAGTGAGACAGGTTGCTGCAAGCTTGAGCAGGACTGAGGTTCCGATTTACATCAATGTCTAGAGTCTCCTATGACAGGACACTGGGGCTTCTGTCCTCTTCTTCCTTTTCGCCACATGACACAGCGACAGCAACACACGGTGGTCAGTCAGCATACGGCCAAGTCAACTGTGAGTACTTTCGGAAACCCAGCATCACTGTCACTGCATGCCTGTTTCTTTCATGCAATGGTTCCTGTCTTAGATGCAAACACTCGTGTCACAGGCAATGGGAATGAATGACACTATGGCTCCTAAGGAATCCAACTCAGGAGCGGCAATGCAAGGTCCTGCTAGAGCGGTGCAGCCACGACGAGCCTCGGCAAAACCAGCAATCATCGGGCTGCTGAGGGCATGGGGAGGTGGAGGTGACAGACAGAGCATGAACCGCTTAGTCTGTGAGCTGTGACTTGTTCAAGAACCACACTGGCGGGACTCAACTTCTGCAAAGGGGCATGTCATGCAGGAGACGCGAGTGTCTGTAAACACTACTTGGCGGCCGGCCCTTTCGCAGAGTCAGACAACTGAAGTGCCACAAGCTAACATACTGACGGCATGACAGAGTTTAACGGACATGCTTGCTTACCGGAAACAAGGAATGGCCGAGAATTGCTCAATGCCCCCACTCGCTTCTGCAAGCACCTGGCACCGATGCCATAGAATTGCATGAAGTCGCCTGGCAAGGCAGGGTAGCTATATTGTGTCCACTTTGAATCAGTTTAGGCCCTAGGCTTAACGGACAGTCTTTCAGACTCCATACTCAACAGTCTTTCAGACTCCATAGTCAAGTGGAAGGTACATCTCTGGATCTTGAACATTGCTGGTCACATGCCAGTGCAAGAACAGCTGAAGAGTTGCATCCTGAATGAAATCTTAAGCCGAAAACCTCCTTAAATGAAAAAAGCCCGAGTCCGAAACCTTGATATATTTCTCATGGCTTCAGTTCTTAATCCTGCCCTGTGGAAAAGTGCATCTGTGCCACTCTACTAGCTCCGTCCAGCCACAGAAGCCAACGCCATATCCATTGTGCCAGTTTGACTAGTAGGCAGCCCTTGATTTAGTGTATTGGGAATGTCTTGAACCCTGAGCTCCTGCTGTAAGGCTGGGTTTAGGCAGGGGGTTTGCAGATTACAATGAAAGAGCTTTTACGCTTTGGGGCTCTAAGCAAACGGGCTTTCTTTCTCTATTTTGCAAGATTTTTGGCCTTGCTGGGATTAGACAAGATTAATTTTTAAAAAAAAACTTCGAGACATGAATGATTCTGCAATGGTCCTTTCGGTCCCTGAGGCTCCGTGCATCCAAACTGGAATCTGCAGCTCAGCACCTGGCCACGCGACAACTTAACAGCATGAGGCCGCAGTGCTTCAGGGGTCGTCATGGCAGCACAAGTGTGAATCCAGGCCGACTTCTTTTGCCTGCACGCAGCAGAATTGATGTGCAGGTAGACGGCTCTCTTCGGTCGAAGGCGAAGGCGAAGACTGTGAGATCAACAGTATGTTATTACTAACTAGGTACTCTGATGCCATGCCGCGACCGCAGAGCAAAAAGCCTGAACTACCGGAAGACTTTGGAAGAGCTTCCGACTCCTTTCTGCAGCACGCAGCAGATGTTCATGTGCAGGCAGACGGCTCTTTCGGTCGAAGGCGAAGGCGAAGCCTGCTAGATCAAGAGTTTCTTATTA